>JAVLUX010000018.1:1312500-1400000 GCA_032164185.1 Moxostoma hubbsi
ACTTATTATTATTTTCTCCCCAAATTGTCTCCCCAATGCGCTCTAAGTCCTTGTTATGGCGTAGTGACTCGCCTCAATCCGGGTGGCGGAGGACGAATCTCAGTTGCCTCCACGTCTGAGGCCGATCATGTGACTTGTTGAGCATGTTACCGTGGAGACGTAGCGCGTGTGGAGTCTTCACGCTATTCTCCGCGTCATCCACGCTCAACTCACCACACGCCCCACCGAGAGCGAGAACCACATTATAGAGACCACGAGGAGGTTACCCCATGTGACTCTACCCTCCCTAGCAACCGGGCCAATTTGGTTACCCCATGTGACTCTACGCTCCCTAGCAACCGGGCCAATTTGGTTACCCCATGTGACTCTACCCTCCCTAGCAACCGGGCCAATTTGGTTACCCCATGTGACTCTACCCTCCCTAGCAACCGGGCCAATTTGGTTACCCCATGTGACTCTACCCTCCCTAGCAACCGGGCCAATTTGGTTGCTAAGGAGACCTGGCTGGAGTCACTCAGCACACCCTGAATTCAAACTCATGACTCCAGGTGTGATATTCAGCGTCAATACTCACTGAGATACGCAGACCATTTATATTTCTATCCTTTAAATGTCTTAATGTAAGAGAAATGGAGTGAAATATTTTTTTTTATCATATGCTAAATAGAAACACTCACATTTTCTTTATCAGTATTTTTGTCTTGTTTTCCAGTATAAATAATCTTATCATTAAATCAAGATACATTTCATTGAGAAGCAGAATTGTGTTAGATATTAAGACTTGTTTTCAAAGACTATATCTTGAATTAAATGTTTTGTTTTTAAGCACAGAAAAAAGTAGGGATGCACCGATGTATCGTCTGCTGATATTAATCAGCCAATTATTGACCAAATTAAAACCAGTAGCAGCTCGTGACCTCAGACACAGATGGGTCAGATCTAATATTTATTTTTTTCATCTTCATTATTCCTGTCCATTCAGCTCATTATTCAAACACAGACACACTGACACAATATGTGTTGTCCTTGCATTATTCCACCACAAGGTGGCACTCTTAGAACAAAATGTTGATTCTAATATTCTAAATTAGAATGTTTCAAATGTTGATTGTTGCAGATCAAAATCTAAATGAGAATGTTACTTTGTAACTCCACGAAGGAGACGGAGACAAACAGAACAATCTAGATGCCATTTACACGTTTCCATAGAACTAAAATAACTGAATGTTTTATAATGATAATGTACATTTAAAACAGAAAGACTTTTTGATATACAGTGTGTCATTATACAAAACATACAATGTCTTATCAGCTACACTTATCTTTTGATTGACAGACTATGTTTTATGTCTGGCTCTTCAGGATCAAGTTGTTTAATGGTTAATTTGTTTTGTATTTGCAATAGAAACGAGACACTGTTACACACACGTTCATCGATAGCGATCGCCATGTTCGCAATCTGTCTCACTGCTGGCGTGCACTAATACGTTACCTTTGCTTTGGGACTACGTTTATGGGCAGATTTATTTCACCCCAATGGGTCTCAATGAGGGTTCGTTGCAGTACCATATTTGACCACAGATTTCCATTGGATAAACTGAGGGGGCGCTGTGGAGTTCAGGAGGACAGCCGACTCTCTGCACCACATCCTCGTATATCTACATCAAACACTGTTTAACAGAGATTTCAGCTACTTTACCACATAGAAATAGGATCAAAACTTATACAGGCCTGCCTTTAAACACATATATCAGAATATTGAACACATTTACGGGCAAACAGATTACATGATTGCCAGTTTATAGTCTGGATCTAACTTTACAATGGAGGAATATTTTTAGGAGGGGCCCTAACCTTGAACCCTAACTGCTCATATACTGTAGATGAGTCGCACTTGATTAAAAATATTGACATATTGTTATATCATATGTGTTAATGTGGAAAAAAATGCCATATATGATGAGGGAAACCATCTAAAACACCTTGAAACCAGCAGATTTTGACTTATGAGATATTGGTATGATATCCATTAATGATGCACGATTGATTTAAGATTGAAATCGCAATATGGCTTTGTACAATTACTAAAAAAGCTTGTTTCTGCATTAAGTGCTTCAGCCAGCGCTGTGTAAGCAAGCAGCGCCCTCTAGCGGTCTGGACGGTATCATCTATTATCCGTCTAATAATACTGAATTTTAAAGTGGGTTTTGTTCCTTTGGTTTAAACTTTTATTTTTCCATAATGTGCTTGAAATTTCCGTGGAATTGCCCAACATATGCATAGTATGAATTGGTAATGTGCTATCATATACAGTAACATTTAATTCTGCTTTGAACTGCAAAAACAGAAGCGCATAAATGTTCCATATCAGTCATGTTGTCATATTTATCTTTCATTGTGGCTCTCTTCACAGTTTGGCCTGTCATGTGTTCAACAGATCTAATGTTCAATGTAAATTATTGATTGTTAGAACAGTAAAATGCTCTTGTACCTCTTTGTACATTTTTAAAGCATAATTCCGAAGTATTCCGGTATTGGCCTATGCTTGTTAAAATCGGAATAGTTATCATCCATACATTTTCATATTGGTGCATCCCTAACAAAAAGTAGAACAACTAAATATATTATCTGGATGGTTTAATGCCTTCCGCAATCTCAAGTAAATGTTTCTTGTTTTAAGGATCTTGAAAACAAGACAAAAATACTAATGAAGAAAAAGTTTTTTTAGTTCAATGTCAGTTCATAGAGGATGTTACAGTAGGACACTGAAGGGACTGTTGTACTTCATCTCTGTGGTGTGTTTGGAGGTCATCTGATGACTCATTATTTCTGTCATTTCTGATTGAACCTTTGTTTGGAGAAATGCTCGAATTTCTGAGGAAACGGTCCCGCTGCATTGGCGCTGTTGCCTGGATACCTCGTCCACCTGGAGCAGCATATGGCCGCAGCGTGTTGTGCATAATGTGAAACGCGCAGAATGCCAAACAGCCCGTGTGGTGATGTAATGTGTCTTAGAAGAGTTTGGCAAGGTGAGATTCTGACCATTTGTGTTAGAAAAGCGAAGACTCATGTGATGCATTTAAGCATAAAAAAATAGCCCTGAAGGTGTTTGTTTTTGTCAGACTTTATTGTCTCATGTCGATGTGTCGAACTCCACCTGTGGTTTCTCTGCTGGGACACCTGTGTGAACTTGAGGGGAAACAAATTCATACATCCACTAAAAATCCCCACCAGACCAGTTGCTTAAAAGAGCGAAAATGACTCAGAAGTGACGTTAGTGAAGTTAGTTCTGTGAAAAGCTCCAGCAGCATTTGAGACACACAGATCACACTTGCACACAGTTTAAGTGAGACTTACGTTTTTTCAACACTGAATAAATAATCTATATTGTAACGAGGAACAATAAACATCTGGAGTGTTCAGTTGTCTGAGGAAACAACAGTGTAGATTGTTTGTATTAGTCTTCAACGATGTTTGCGTAAATTCAACCTCATTGCATAAATGCCACCAGCATGCCAACTGCAAACCCTGGCAGACACTTCACTCTCTCGCCAGTGTGCCCTGTGGCAGGCGACTCGTGTGAAAGGGGTGTCAAGGAGGCGAGAATTCCCAACGTCCATCCTGCCAAGACTTCATCCATCTGCTCGCTCAACAACTCCAGCAGGCAGGGTGCGTGTCGCCCGCTCTCGGGGTCACGACCTCATATGGCAGCTCTGATGTGGCTGACACCTGCTCCTCGTGTCCAATCCCGCGGTCAAAAAGCATCACTCTTGCGAAAAAACAATCATGTGCTTCAGTTCAGTTCAACTTAGAAAAGTCCTCCTGATGACAAAACAATATTTCAAAATAAATGCAATATTAGGGAATTTAGCTCTGTGATCATAGGTGCCATTTTGGATTTTCGGGCCCACTGACCACTTTCTACTCTGGGTCACATATTATAATTTTTTTTTTCATACATTATCATTATTAATTAATGTAAACATAAGCATGAGGCATATTCAATAAGAGACACTTAAAACAAATTTAAGTTGAAATTTGAAGTTGAAGTTTATTAGCCTCTTACATCCGGATCGGCCCGGTAGCGCCCTAACGGACACTATAAACCAATATATATATATATATATATATATATATATATATATATATATATATATACATTATGGTATTACTCAAAATCCAGTTGGTTGATCTGCACAAAATAGGTGTCGTTTTAAAGCGTAGACTCTCATCTTTACAATGAATATAGCTGATCTGACCAATTCTCAAATACTGCTTTTAATTAGCTGACAAAGTAGAACTGTTCCATTTTCGTAATTCGCAAATTTGCGATCACAACAATCATATTCAGAACCAGTAAAAAGACCAAAAAGATCACATAGCCATGTGTTGTATATCTTTGGAAAGGTCTTAATCAGTAGAACACAACAAGCAAATGTGTTTCACTCAGAGATCAAACTACAGTGAGTATTAGTGTGTGAAATCCACTTGGAATATAAACAGATAAATATGATTTGTCACATTTCTGTTGATAACTTCATGGAAAATAAACATTATATAGAAAAAGGCATATCACAACTTACAGCAGCTGACTCCGAATCAAACAAGCCCACATGCGACGTAATACGATGAGAAGATCCTGAAATATTTCTCAAAGAGTGTCTTAAGAAGCTAATGGCTAATCGCTAACAGTATCTCTCCAGCTTGCATTATTCCACCACAAGGTGGCACTCTTAGAACAAAATGTTGATTCTAATATTCTAAATTAGAATGTTTCAAATGTTGATTGTTGCAGATCAAAATCTAAATCAGAATGTTACTTTGTAACCTTAAGTGTTGTTGAAGAACACCACGAAGGAGACGGAGACAAACAGAACACAGTTTCTCTGGGATCGATTCACTGAAACACAATCCTTCACGTCATAGATGTGTCAGATTGTGGTCAATGGCTGTCTAGAGAGTGTTGGGATCCCACGCATTATCCCACATTGGGTAAACAGACCCAGACCGCATGTACGTGGACTTAATTGATATAAGTATTTTTGAGGTTATTTTTGCATTCAAAGTTTTCGATTCTGTTTTAATGTTCAATAAAACGTGCTTGGAGATGTTTTTGGACACTTTGATGTATAAAAGTCCACTTTGGGAACCATGGTCCCAAATGTTATAACTTGTGATTGCTTTTTACTATCAACAAAACGGCATTTAAGGGTGAATGAGAGGCGTAAACGTTGCAAAATTAATGCTTTTTCAAATGAAAATGTATTAATGTGGACGTGGCCAGACTGTGAAGCCCTTGATTTTACGATGCGCTTGCCTTTTTTAAGCATAGTTATTCCATAATCTGTAATAAGTAGACTAACCACTGGTTAGACTATGGATGGCTCGTCAATGGGTAGGTCAAAGTACCTTTAGTTTCTATAAAACAATCTATAGTAGGCAATTAGTTATGAAAAACTGTCACGTAAACAGACTTCTTTCCCTTATAGATGTTTTTTGAACATTTCTGTCAAATACCGGATAAAATGGCTATTCCAGCAATGGCGCAATGTTTTCTCATCATCAAAGCTGATGTCAGAACTGTCCCGCTATTTGAGATGTTTGCAGAAAATCAGGTTTTAAAAGAGATGGTGAAAATCCTGCTCGGTTAAGCTAGTGCAAAAAGTTTCACTCTCTCTGTCTCCAGACTTTTCCCTCATTTGTCCCAGACAGGCATCTTCAATCAAAGCACTCTAATTTAAGTCTTGGCCTCTGCGGTAAGACGAGGGCATAACAAATAGACACACAAACAAACAAACACGTCTTGGTCCCTGACAACAATGATTCATTCCTTAAGCACATCTGTGACCCACCGTAAGTTCATTTGAAGGGTGATGTGCGCATCAGAATGCAGAGAACACGACACGAGCGCTCAACTTTGACTCATCTGGATTCGACCTCGCTAAATGAGCTGGAAAGCTCTCAATTCAGTTCTGTCATGGATCAGTCAAGGACTTGATGCTTCATCTATTTCAGCTGAAGGATGAACTCATGATGGGCTAAATGAGATGCTCAAACCCGGTTTATTTCATATCAGGTATCAATTCAAAGTCAAAGGAGTTTGGTTACCTGAGCGCCGATGACAGCTGTATTTTCAGACTGATCTAACACTTGTGAATCACACTTTTGAACTAGTTCGGCTGAATGGGGTTGATATCAGGGGACATGAACTTTCGGAAGTAATATGCCGATTTCCCACGTGATTGTGTTGGAATATTAGGATGTTTGGACATTATTGGTTTGATGTCAGAGTTCGGGTTGTTTGGTTGGTGGACCACATGAAAAGGTGGTCTGAGCTTCATGCAGTAGAGCATATACATCCCCAGAATCAAAATATAGAAATAAATCCTATAAATCCCATTTATCCCACATTCAGCGGCTTATAAGGAGTAAATATGCCTCTTGTTACTTACACACGCATCTGTGCGGGCCAATGAGGCGTGCTTTCCCGCGAACCACAGCAGCATACAACACTGCATACCAGCGTGCTACAGAGATAAGACCGCCAAAGCTCTGGGACAGCGCAGAGCGAAACGTGCGTGATCCAGTTAGGCATCAATCGATGTCGCCCTGGCCTGGCGGAGCCCATAAAACTTATGTGACCCATTTGAATTCTTATTTCCAATGTTCAAGCCAAATCTATGACCTTGACCTCCGGGAAACAACTGGTATCTGGTATAGATGCATATTAACTCAATCAGGGTGAATGTACAAGATTTCATTTTTATTATTATTAATTATTCTGTCATCATTTACTTGATCCAAACCCAAATGGCACGGTGGAGGGCGGGGCCGGGTCATGATTCAACACGCCCGGTCCCGTATTAGGCTAATCAAGCCTCCAAGAAGGCTGTAAGTATGCTTGAATATTTGTGGATTTATCTGCTACCGAGAGTTCAAATGCAGAGTTTTGTGTTGTAACTCCTGTGAACACTCTACTTAGCTGTATATGCTAACCTGCTAGCTAATGTTATTGTGTTGAAATAGATTTGCTAATCAGATGCGGGCCCACTTTTACCTACAATTGTGTAGAATTATGCAGATTGTTTGTTGTTCTTTCCATCATGAATAGTGATCAAGTGTGGAAATTGATTTATTCATTAAAAAATTGTCATTTTACATCTGCAATCCACGCTAGTACTTGGCTAACTTGCTATGTAATGTTATTGTTTTGGTAAGGGTTTACTATTCAGCTGTGGGCCGGCATTTACCCAAAACTTTGTAACAAAATGTTCAATCTCAAGAATCTTATTTAATTATCTAATTACAAGCTGTAATGTTAAGGATGCTATCCATGGTAGTCCACGGCTAACTTACTCGCTAACCGGGAGGAAGCATCTGTTGCATCATCTCTGGCGACAAAAGTTCGGCTTCACCCATTCCAGCAATAGATGACTAACTTTGATGCATTACGTGTCTTTTACTTGAAGCTTTGTTAGGTTCACAATCATCAACGGTGTACTTGTAAGAAATCTACAGAATTCAAACTTACCACTGTGAAAGGTCCTGCTCCAGTCGTGCTTGCGAAGGTGTTTCAGGTCGATCAGCTTGTTCTTCCAAACTTTTATTATCGGACTCAAACCGGTATGGCAAAAACAGATGCCATTGTTACCATAGTTACAATTGTGTTTACACCTGCTCAGGAAGCCTGAAACTCAGTCATGGTAAGGGTCGTTAAATTTCCGACACACTCTCTAAGCGATTGACCAGTCACAACAGACTAGGCTAGCTGACCCATCAGAACAGACTGGGCTTTTTGGAAAGGGGGGCTTTAAAGAGACAGGACCTAAATCAGAGCGTTTGTGCCAGATGAGGAAAATAGGTTAAGCAGAATTGTACAGTATGAGAAAATACTTCTCTTTTCTTTACATTAAAGCATGTAAACCTATTCTAGTAGACCCGCAAAATAAAATAATGAACCTGTAAATTAGCATAATATGGCCTCTTTAAATTAGCACTTAAATATACTTGTCATATATCAAATAAAAGCTCTCATTCTCAGGACTGTACAGTTTATTTTGTTGCACTTATACCACAGTTTAAAAGATTTGCAAAAGTCATCAAATACAAATATCTCTTTAATGGTCCGATAACTGCTGCTATAAGCCCCAAATAGCTAAAAACATTATATCTACTTTTACCTTAGGGAGTTATCTAAAAAATGAGCCATTGTTTTCTTGTCTTTGAGCTTATGTGAATAATCAAATGTAACATCTTAGATGTCCAGAACTAAATATGCAGTGCAGCAGGATACAATTTCTAATCAAATCATCAGAAATATATGTTATGAACTGCTAATGATAACATGTCTTTGTAAAGGGATCTCAGCTTTCAAAGGATCTCAGGATCTCAGCTTTCTAATGACGCCTAGATTGAGCTTGTAGTCCACTCAGAGGCCGAGATATTCAATGAAATAATGAGGGAGTTGCTTGAACTGTAAATTAGACTGAATGTCTATGGACGAGCACATCTGTGAGGGGTGAAATGCATTATAACGCCACCTACATTTCAGATCGGCATTTTGTGAGGGAAGGGGATAGAGGAATACAATTTATTCTAGTACTTCCTGCCATCTAGTGGGATAAAATAAGACTATTTACACGAAGATGGTGTTACCTACAGGTGAAACTCGAAAAATTAGAATATCGTGCAAAAGTTCATTAATTTCAGTAATTCAACTTAAAAGGTGAAACTAATATATTATATAGACTCATTACAAGCAAAGTAAGATATTTCAAGCCTTTATTTGATATAATTTTTATGATTATGGCTTACAGCTTATGAAAACCCCAAATTCAGAATCTCAGAAAATTAGAATATTACATGAAATCAATAAAAAAAAGGATTTTAAATACAGAAATGTCGGCCCTCTGAAAAGTATAATCATGCATATGTACTCAGTACTTGGTTTGGGCCCCTTTTGCATTAATTACTGCCTCAATGCGGCGTGGCATGGATGCTATCAGCCTGTGGCACTGCTGAGGTGTTATGGAAGACCAAGATGCTTCAATAGCGGCCTTCAGCTCTTCTGCATTGTTTGGTCTCATGTCTCTCATCTTTCTCTTGGCAATGCCCCATAGATTCTCTATGGGGTTCAGGTCAGGCGAGTTTGCTGGCCAATCAAGCACAGTAATACCATGGTCATTGAACCAGGTTTTGGTACTTTTGGCAGTGTGGGCAGGTGCCAAGTCCTGCTGGAAAATGAAGTCAGCATCTCCATAAAGCTTGTCTGCTGAAGGAAGCATGAAGTGCTCTAAAATGTCCCGGTAGACGGCTGCGTTGACTCTGGACTTAATAAAGCACAGTGGACCAACACCAGCCGATGACATGGCTCCCCAAACCAACACAGACTGTGGAAACTTCACACTGGACTTCAAGCATCTTGGATTGTGTGCCTCTCCATTCTTCCTCCAGATTCTGGGACCTTGGGTTCCAAATGAGATGCAAAATTTGCTCTCAAATTTGGAATTTGAGAGCGCTTGAGACGCTTCTGACGTTGTTTGTTGTTCAGGAGCGGCTTGACAAGAGGAATACGACATTTGAAGCCCATGTCCAGGACCCGTCTGTGTGTGGTGGCTCTTGATGCAGTAACTCCAGCCTCAGTCCACTCCTTGTGAAACTCCCCCACACATTTGAATGGCCTTTTCCTGACAATCCTCTCCAGGCTACGGTCATCCCTGCTGCTGGTGCACCTTTTTCTTCCACACTTTTCCCTTCCACTTAACTTTCTATTAATGTGCTTTGATACAGCACTTTGAGAACATCCAACTTCTTTTGCAATTACCTTTTGAGGCTTTCCCTCCTTGTGGAGGGTGTCAATGATGGTTTTCTGCACAACTGTCAGGTCAGCAGTCTTCCCCATGATTGTGAATTCAACTGAACCAGACTGAGAGACCATTTAAAGGCTCAGGAACCCTTTGCAGGTGTTTTGGATTAATTAGCTGTTTAGAGTGTGACACTTTGAGCCTATAATACTGAACCTTTTCACAATATTCTAATTTTCTGAGATTCTGAATTTGGGGTTTTCATAAGCTGTAAGCCATAATCATAAAAATTATATCAAATAAAGGCTTGAAATATCTTACTTTGCTTGTAATGAGTCTATATAATATATTAGTTTCACCTTTTAAGTTGAATTACTGAAATTAATGAACTTTTGCACGATATTCTAATTTTTCGAGTTTCACCTGTACATTAAGGCTTACAAAGTTAGGACAGCAAAAAAGTTTTATTTTTTTCTTTCTTTTTTTTTAATCATGTTTATCACAAAATTATAAACATACAAAATTATTTATGAATAAATTGAGTCTTTTTATTTTTTATTTGGGGGGTCCTCTGAAAAACGAGACCAATTTTTGGCAAATATTCCACAGTATGTTTGAATGGTGAGCTTATGAATGTGAGTGTGTAAAAGTGCTGGTGGCAGCCCAAAAATGCACCAGAGTTAAAATGGTTAAACGGGTTAAAAGGGTTTAAAATCTGGACTTCCATGGGCAAATGAACAAATTATTGACAAAGTTTTCCTCCTGTTCTGTCCTACTGCTTTCTAACTAGTCATGTTTGCTTTCAGATATTCTAACGGTGAGTTAAATAATTGTTCTTGTGTCCTGCTAAACTCATATCATTCTTGTTCAAATAAAATGTCCAAACATGTGCATGAGGTTACAGTCTTTAATTAGCTTATCACATTTTGTGGGGTGAAGGATTTTGGCTAGTAAAAATGCTGAGGGGCTAGTGACTTTGGAACACCACTAGCCACATTGTCCAGTGAGCCAAAAAGATAATGTGAAGGCCTGCTACAATGCATCCAGGTGCGTTATGGTAATGAGAATTTGGATTGAAAGTGTGCGTAATTGTCCTCAAAATAGTGTCTGAAAAAGATCCTTAAGACTTCATTGTCTTTATGCAAAATATAATTTTGTTCTCTCTTTTTATCAGACATGGTGGAACAACATTTCTCGTCCTCAATTGAACAATTAGTGCTAAAATTAGAGTGGCTGCTGTTAACTAAATTTATGAGCGGCAAAATTAACTTTAAAGCCATGTTGTTTATATCCAGTGTCCCTCTGCCTTGTACGCCTTTAAAAATACTCCAAGTTTACTTGCAGGAGTGTCACATGACCAGATCATGTTGCCAAGGTTGTGATAGTTTGACTTTTAGGTGATATTCATATTTAATTATACCCGTGACAATCCCGTCTAACATGGAATATGGGATGAAATATTTTTCAGGAAACAAGAAGTTCAAACCTCTTTGAAAATTAGATTACTAGTTTGAATGTTAGATACAGAAATAACAAAACATTCCATGGATATTCTCACATGCATCAAATGAAAACATATAGGCTACTGTAACCTGGAAAGCATTAGTTTTAGCTGTGGTCCAGAACACAGTTCATTGCACCAAGAAAAGAGATGCATCAATTGTTTTAGCATGAATAATGTAAAAGTAATGTCTTTCTCTCGCAGTTTTAAATGAGCGCTGCACTGTTATTGATTTCTGTCCTGATCGCTGCCTCTCATGTCTCACATCGCCAGCTTCCTGTCATGAATCCATTTCCTCTTCACCGGTGTGTCCTGTTCAGTTTGAGCTTCACTCCATCAGTCAAACGGTCCAGACCGCTCAACGGTCAATATTTATCACCTTACAGTTCAGAATTACAAAGTGGTCTGTGTGTGTCCTCGTGCTAACTGTAGATGCTAACTGAGAGCAAAGTGGCGTTTCTCAGTCTTGCTTTCCAGTCATTTGATTCATTTAACTCTTACATTTACAAATCTGTTCTTAGCAGGCATTTTATTATTAATTGAGTGACTTAAAATATACATCACAACCAATCAAAAACTAAACTACAACCTTACAACAAATCTAAACTAGCCTTAATCTTGCTGCAAAATTTGCCGCTTTTTATTTTCACATGCAAATTTGCTTTTGATTTGCCGTAAATGTTTGCCAGAACCTCCGGCAAACCTTTGGCAACAATGGACAGTTAGCCGCAAATCTCATTTGCATGTGAAAATGATCAAATTTGCCATGAAATCTCGATTTTCATAAGGAAAGCTACATTATTTGAAAATATCAAGACATGGTGCATGCCTCAAAATCCAAGAGGAAAAACACAGCAGCAATTGCAGACACTTTTAACTTCTAATCAAACACATACTGTGCAAAAATATGAATTTGTGTACATGGTATGAAATGACTGACAAGATCATGTTGACTAGCATTTTGACTAGCACAACAGTGCAAAATATCTGTTTACTTTTAAAAAAAAAAACATTTAGGTTCTTCCAAGCAGGATACTGTATGAATAGCATATTAATAAATGCCAGTTATGTAACACATAAACAGCTGTTCAGCTGGACATTTAACAGACCAGTGGGAATATAAAGATTACAAATATAAATATAGCTGCAAGCAGCATTATGGGACCAGCACACCAATAGCAAACTTTTTAATTGAATTTAGAATTCTGGTGATGATTCTAAGCAGATTGTTGACAAAAGACATCAGTTCAATGACTAATAGTGTAATACAAGTGATTTAAAATTTTGACCAATAGGTGACACTCTCACCTAACCCTAACCCTAAAGAGACCAATCTCATGATTTTAGGCTAAGTTATAAGCAAAAATAGCATTTTTTCATATTTCTTGGCCACTAGGTTGCGTTATAGGAAAAATCTGCAGGTACATTCACGGCATGCTTGTGATGACATATACCAAGTTTCATATCAATAAGCCAAAGCTTTGCAAAGATACAGCCTCACATCCATTTTGGCGTGCTCGCCATCAAATTCGTTGATGAGGTATACAAGAACGGTTTGGTCACTTGTTGTCATGAGTATCTCTAGATAATACGTGCCATATTTCAAGCGAATCAGACATACGGTCTCGGAGGAGTTATAAAAAGTATGTTTTTGGCTGGATATTTAGTGGCCCAAGCTTAAAGCTATTTGATCCACTGGGATTCAGCATGACCCAATGAATCAGAGAAAATAACATTTTGTTTCTAGGATTTACGGATCAAATCTTATAATCTGAAATGTAAGTGAAAATTTAAACTGTTGGTGGCGCTAGAGGGTTTGATTTAGAAAGTCCAAATTTTGTGTGGGTTTCAAATTTCAATACAAATTTCTGTATTTTCTTACAAACGTTTTATGGGCTGCCATAAACTTCAAGAGCGTAAGCAGAATATTAAACAGGTATGGTGTCCATGGCAGGAAATCATGAAGGAAGCTGCTGCTTTTCAAAAATAAAACATTCTGCTCACCTGAAGTTTGCCAAAGACATTTACATTTATGCATTTGGCAGATGCTTTTATCCAAAGCGACTTACAGTGCACTTATTACAGGGACAATCCCCCCGGAGCAACCTGGAGGTAAGTGTCTTACTCAAGGACACAATGGTGGTGACTGTGGGGATCAAACCAGCAACCTCCTGATTACCAGATTAAGCAGACGCTTTTACCCAAAGTGACTTACAGTGCACTTATTACAGGGACAATCCCCCCGGAGCAACCTGTAGGTAAGTGTCTTACTCAAGGACACAATGGTGTTGGCTGTGGGGATCGAACCAGCAACCTTCTGATTACATGTTCATTGCTTTAGCCACTACGCCACCACCAGTCCAACTCCCACTCCCAAAGACCATCTTGCCGCTCCACAATGCTACTGGGAAAATGTTTTGTGGACTGATGAAACTAAGATTGAATTGTTTGGAGAGAACACGCAGCACTACATATGGCATAAAAAGGTCACCACATACCAACATGAAAACATCATCCCAACGGTGAAGTGCGGTGGAGGGAGCATCATGATTTGGGCTACTTTGGGGACTGGACCGCTTGCCATCATCAAGTTAAAAATAAAATCCAAAGTTAATCAAGATGTCCTACAGGATAATGTCAGGGTGGCAGTGTGCCAGCTGAAGCTCAGTAGAAGTTGGGTGATGAAGCAGGGCAATGACCCTAAATATCGAAGTAAATCCACTACAGAATGTCTTCAAAAAAGAAAATCCACCTTTTGGAGTGTCCCAGTCAGAGTCCAGACCTTAACCCAATAGAGATGCTGTGGAATGACCTCAAGAGAGGCGTTCACACCAGACATCCTAAGAATATGTCTGAACTGAAGCAGTTCTGTAAGGAAGAATGATCCAGAATTCTTTCTGAACGTTGTGCAGGTCTAGTCCGCATCTATCGGAAAGGCTTGATTGAGGTTATTGCTGCCAAAGGAGGATCGACCAGTTATTAAATCCAAGGGTTCACTTACTTTCTCCACAGCACTGTGAATATTTATTGGTGTGTGTGTTCAATAAAGACATGAAATATTATAATTGTCTGTGTGTTTTTAGTTTAAAAGCACATTCTGTTTGTCTATACTTGTGATGAAGATGAGATTTCCATTTATGGATTTGGCAGACGCTTTTATACAAAGTGACTTACAATGCACTTATTACAGGGACAATTCCCCCGGAGCAATCTGGAGTTAAATGCTTTGCTCAAGGACACAATGGTGGTGACTGTGGGGGATCGAACCAGCAACCTTCTGGTAAACTTCTACCAGTTTACCAGTTATGTGCTTTAGACCACTACACCATCACCTCTCCTAGATCACATTTTATGAGCAATTAATGCAGAAAACCAGCTAATAATTAATAAGGGTTCACATACTTTTTCTGTCTACTATATATTGAGTGAAAGCCATGAAAGCACAGAGTTTCTAAATAGTATTTTTCATGTTCTGGCTTGTAACATAATAAAACTTAAACAGAATATTAAAACACCAGATGCTCTCAAGCTCAAATTATTATTTCATTGAAATATGAAATCGTTATTTCATTTAATGGCAACTCTTAACAACTCAATCACTGCATGACTGTGTTTGAGACGTTTTCCTGTAAACAGTTATTAAAAAAATTGCTGCAATCATTTTCAGGGACAAAATTATAGTTCTGTACAGAGAAAATTCCCTTTCTCATGTTCAGTAAGCTTTTAGATCTGTGAAAAACTGTGTATTTTGGACTTGCTCACTCTTAGAGAGCCAAACCCCTCTCGTCTGGCATTATGTAATGACGATTTTGAGATATAATAATTTTCTCTCTTTCTTAAAGTAACAAATGTTCTGTGGTTGCCATGAAGTACATAAGTAAATCAACGTGAAAGAAATATGTGTAAGGATTAAGTAAATAAATGAATAGATTTTCTTCCATTTTCTTTATGCGTAAATTTCAAGCTGAAATATACAGAGTATGAGATGAAGAGATTTGTAATAAATGATAGATAATATACTCGCAACACTGTGAAATATAATTTAAAGAGATGATTTGCATGTCATCAGTCGGTCCATCTCATCTTGGGTTTATTATGTTGTGTGATAGTAGATGCAGAAACAAATCATACTTGAGGTAACAGCAGTGAACGAGAGAAAAAATCAATGAATACTGCGACAAGTGAACTGAAGGAGCCTCTCCAGACGAGAGGAACAAAGATGTGATTGTTTCGTGAAAGCACAAAAACAAACCTTGACAGCCTGAAAGAGGTGGACCATGTGTTCTCATAAGGAGATATAGAGAGATGGTGAACACTAGGTCATGTCATGCATTTTTGTCTCCTTTATTATGTTCATTGAGGTTCAATTATAATATGAGTAAAGGTTTTTGCAATTGGTCTTTCTGAAACCTTCAGTTTTCTGTCCTGTCCCATTTAAGACTACAATCACACTGTGTTATGATTGGCTTAAATCATTAAAGCGCAAACACCCCACCCCCCGCCAACACTCGCAAAATGTTTGTTTTTGTACTTCACTATATGACTACCTTATTTGTGTACAACTGTATTAACATGGTGCTCCCAGGTTATGGTCATGTCCAAAAAAACATGGTATTTCCAGAGAACTTTTTTGTCTTTTGGTGGTAAAATCTTTACCTGCAGTGCCATTCAAGCTGCGCATGTGTTGAACTTAATAAAGGCCTTGTAATGGCTTTTTCCTATAAGCCAGGACCAGGTGGTAAGATGTTCTTTATGCATAGTTTGGAATAAACAATGTCCACACATCGATATCCATTTAAGATGCTTGATTGTCCATTTAATGGAATATATATATATCTCTTATAGAGTGTAACGCATGCTGCTCTATGGTAAGAACCATATGTTCCCGCCACATATGTTCCCGCTACCTGTGCCCCGATACAATCCACGGGAAGTTTAAATACCATGTTAAATTAACAGGTGACCACACCCACACCACTGGTGCACACTGCCATCTAGTGGTTTGAACAATCATTACATTTGGCTCCTACAGACCTTCTTCATCACTGACCAACGATAGGACGTATTTGCAGGTTTGGTTGTAGATCGACTACAACCAGCGTTATCTTTATTTTCCGTATTTTAAAATATTCCGTGAGCACGTTGCCAAGTGAGAGCGCATACAAATGATTCAGCAGCACGCGTATGAGCTTTCTGAGTCAATCAGACTGAATCGTGAACCGATTCAGACCGCTTTGCCATAGCTTATGTGAACAATTGATTGTAAAGAACCGACTCAGATGAGCGATTCATTTGTGAGTCGGACATCTTTAGTTCTGATTCAAAACTCCCGATAATGAGCTATAATAATGTGATGTATGTTTAGCGGTATAGCTATTTAATATTGTACAAATTCGCCATCTCGTACTTATTATTACGATTGGTTTATGTAACGTTTATGGTCAAGATTCCTCCTGATGTGAGCTCATGAAGACAGATTGAGCTCAGAGATGTTCTTAAGTCACATAATTCATCTCCAGTAAATTTTAACTGATCGATATATTTGTACTCTTTGCGTTCATTTAGCGTTCACACTAGCATTTTTAACACTGAAGCTAACGATACAAAATCAAAGGCATCAGGGAAAAGTCACGACCTGACGACCGCTTTTATGACGTATATTTTCTGATGGAACTTACGATCGTTCAAAACAATGCTGCTGCTGATGAAATGCACTTGTTGGATGTATATATGTATATATTTACATTTACATTAAGCAGACGCTTTTATCCAAAGCGACTTACAGAGCCCTTATTACAGGGACAATCCCCCCGGAGCAACCTGGAGTTAAGTGCCTTGCTCAAGGGCACAATGGTGGTGGCTGTGGGGTTCGAACCAGTAACCTTCTGATTAGCAGCCCTGTGCTGTAGCCACTATGCCACCACCACCTATATGGTGGTATTTCTACCAGCTGAGAACAAACGAAGAGTTAATAAAATGTGTAAAGGAGCCAAAACAGTGACAGGAATTCCTCCGTTGCACACACAAATGAAGATATGCTGCAAGGATGTCTGACGGGCGGTTCTGACACCTGTCCCGAACTGTAATGGGCAACATCGCTCCTATGATGAGAAGAAACAGGTATGCTTGAGGTCAGTATTACTTCCTGCAAATTACTTCCTGTTTTTGGTCCGTTTAGACGTCTTTGGTCCATGTTGCGTTCATGTATCAATGGAACCGCACCAGAGTTCGTTTGGAAGCGGACCGAGACCCGCTATTCAGGCTTGTTTGGGGCGCACCAAGGTTCAGAAGGCAGCGTTCACACTTGTTCAAATGAACCGCACTAACAGAGCAATCGCAACAGAGTTTGTTTCAATCTAACCAAACCTGCCAAGTGTGAACGCACCCTAAGTCATATTTCAGTCTGGCAGAGGCCTAAAACAATAGGATTCGACTCTGCCAAAAGCTTTCATACAAAAGAGTCATTCTGACCCATGAACTTTCATATAAATCTTGCATTATGACAGAATGGTTCAAACAGCACAGTAGCATTATGTTGCACAGTAATAATTATCCTAATGATTGATTATACAGATGATCTGATATTGATGTCAATGCAATGAGCATTTATACAGATGACTATAATTACCATATAAATCAACGAGTGTGGGAATGAATCTAATGACACTAGTCATCTGTATAAAAGACGCTGCAAGAGATTTCTGGCGACTCCATTTCATTCCACACGCAAGAGGAAAATGATTTAATCAACCACTGAAATATGAAGCGTTCAGTAAAATCTTCTGTGCAGCAGACGAGAATGCAGAAATGGAAAATTCCCCCTGACAAGATTCTGTATCGTATTAGATGACACAATTTAGCCGAAAGAAACTTCTTATTCGAGTTATTGAAGGAAACAAAGACAAATAACAAGTGATTTGTGTCTTTTTCATTGGAAAACAATTAGAGGTTAAACAGCAATTTTGTCTGCTTTAAATTATGTCTGTAGGAAAGTTCTGCTTAATTAGTTTCAAACAATACTTATGCAAATGCGAATAATGGTCGCATAATACAACGGTTTGAACTCTCCGCTTTGTTTTTCATAGTCACTATATGAATGGAGATATTTAAAAGCAGCAATGCAAATCTCGTTATAACTCTAATGAGCTCCAGAACTCTGATGAGATTTTCTTCGTAACGGGATGATTACTTTCGAACCGTAATTAACCTTTTGACCCGGAATGCTGGAATTGTAAAGTTGTGTTTGATGCTGGATATGAAGTAAAGGTGATCACACTCATGAAAACATGGTTTGTTTTGGGAGAAATTACGTTTATGAAATGTTGTTCAAGGGACACGGATTATTTAAAACTTTAGCATCACTTTATCGAGTCCTTAAACTATCCGTTCTAAATGCTATGCAACATAAAAAGGTGTTTACGCCAAATAATAGAGTTTTGAAGACACAATGCGGTTTGTAGACTTATCGACCTTAAAGTGAAGTAATATTAAATTTGCAAGTTACGTCTTGCCACTAAATGCCACTCAGGCTTAATAAGTGTGAGGACATGTATTCATCAACCTGTTACATGTATGACTAAATCATCACCTATTTAGTGATAGTTTAGAATAGTTAAATGTAAATAACTATATATAAAATAAAGTTTCAATGTAAATAATACATTAAAAGAAAGGCATGTTTCATGTTTCTCAATAAAGTATGCATTGCTTAAGTGTTTTTAAGTGGGGCTCTACTGATATCTGTTTTTACCAAACCCTTTATTCCTTTTTTATGATTTTTCCCAGAATTTCATATTTTAACCCTTTAAGCTCTGAAGTTGTTTTTTTTTATATATACTTAATTTAAAAAATGTAATACTTATAACTTGAGAAAACAAAACAAGGGAAGGTCAAGTGTTTGGCATCATTATAGAAACTGGCATCATTGAAGAAAACCTTTCACATTTTTTAGCGATATTGATTATGATAAATTCTGAGACTCTCAGCCTAAGAAACTGCTGAAAAATCTCAAAATGTAGCCAAAAATGACTTTTTTTCTGGTTTGACAGTATATATATCTCAGGGTGTAAATAAGGTGGATTCAAAAATCTACATTTGTTTTGTCATTTGAGTCATCATTGAGTCTGTGTCATGTATTTGGCGCCATCTCCTGGTGGTCATATGTAACATTGTGCTTCATGTGGATTATCTAATGATCTATACACCTGATTATCTTGTGTGTGGACTCGTTTGAAAGATAATCATCTCATTCAGTTTCATTCTGTGTCATTTGAGTCATCATTGAGTCTGTGTCATGTATTTGGCGCCATCTCCTGGTGGTCATATGTAACATTGTGCTTCATGTGGATTATCTAATGATCTATACATCTGATTATCTTGTGTGTGGACTCGTTTGAAAGATAATCATCTCATTCAGTTTCATTCTGTGTCATTTGAGTCATCATTGAGTCTGTGTCATGTATTTGGCGCCATCTCCTGGTGGTCATATGTAACATTGTGCTTCATGTGGATTATCTAATGATCTATACATCTGATTATCTTGTGTGTGGACTCGTTTGAAAGATAATCACCTCATTCAGTTTCATTCTGTATCATTTGAGTCATCATTGAGTCTGTGTCATGTATTTGGCGCCATCTCCTGGTGGTCATATGTAACATTTTGCTTCATGTGGATTATCTAATGATCTATACATCTGATTATCTTGTGTGTGGACTCATTTGAAAGATAATCATCTCATTCAGTTTCATGCTGTGTCATTTGAGTCATCATTGAGTCTGTGTCATGTATTTGGCGCCATCTCCTGGTGGTCATTTGTAACATTTTGCTTCATGTGGATTATCTAATGATCTATACATCTGATTATCTTGTGTGTGGACTCGTTTGAAAGATAATCACCTCCTCTAAATAATGCTATCTGACAGTTTATATCGCATTTATGTTTCGTGAAGTTATAAGCATAAATGTGACATATAAGCATCACCAACATAATTTTCAAAGACATATATTTAGCTGTTACTCACTATATTTTTGTCTGTGAGTAAAACAAATGTGCTGGAAATGAGCTTTCCAACAACATGTGACACATGGATATTTGATCAGTTTGATGTTTTCCCTGATTGCTATAATTTGTACAGTGCAATTTTATATTATAAATGATCAAAACGTAACACTTCTGATTTGTCTGCAAATTTCAGAGCAAATTTCTCCAAGCAAAGTGGAGCATCTAAGCTATTTTGTTTTGGTCAAGACTGAAGTTATTAATATTTTGATGATTATTTTTTCCCCTCCCGGGCCCATTCAAGCTTAAAGGGTAATTTCATCATCAAAATGAGACTATTTATAAAATATATTATTTTATTATTATTGTTATTTATTAATCATTTCAATTATTATTGATATTACTACATCATTTATTTCTGCTTCAATTTCTTACATTTCCAGTGGCTAGCTTTTATTTTGAATCGTGCTTTTATTTTGAATCGTGCTTTTATTTTGAATCGTGCTTTTATTTTGACGTGTGGTTTTGACGGAAGCTTCACTTCTTCTTCTGACGGATAACGCATAAACCGTTTTCTACATGGTCCAGTGTATTTTTTTTGGGCACAAATGCTGTGATTTAATCATATAAATATATTGTCTGCATGTGCTGCGCGCTTCACAGTGGATTAGTGCTCTACTTTATCATCTTATAAAACGCAAACGGTTCTCAATGTCTTGAGTTTCCAGTGTGCGAGTGGACGGCTTCACACATTCATTTAAAGCACGCAGCTCACGCAGACTGAGATTATAGCCTTAATAACATGGACTTATCGTGACATCTTTTTTTATTTTAGTATCGACTTTGTACTTTATCGAGTATCGAGTTCTGGTACTTTTGACAAATACTACCCGGATGTGTGATGTCACTGTAATTTAATCTATATTCCAAGCCTTCTGAAGCCATACGATAGCTTAGTGTGATGAACAGAATCAAATTTAAGTAGTTGTTTTTGAATGAGCTATCCCATTAAACAGAAATCTGTGGATGATAGTCGGGCCATTTAAGAAACAAAAGAGAACAGCTGAACATACAAACTAGATGTAAAGGAGGAGTCCATTAATGTGCAAATTAATCTGTAATTCCTCAAGAGATTTACCCAATTTTCCCTGATGGCAACAAACACAACTCTGCAAAATCATACATGTGATGTGTATAAAAGAGCAACATTTCCATCTGTGTAAGTTCACAGGATTATAGAGTCCAGTAGCTCAAAGGTTAAGCTTCACATGCCAGTCTGTGGCCACTTACAGCAGTAATAATGTTCATCCGTTTGTTCTCCATCAGAGCTGCATGCGGCTGCGAGCTCGTCCCACAGATGCATTAGAACCGTCATTTCAACCACAGAAATATGACGTCTGCGCACTAATGATTTGCAGTTTGGAAATGCCATCCATGAATCACACAAATGCATTCTCACATTCTCAGTACGAGATGGAGATTTACACTGGCGTTGTTACCGTGCTAATGCATTGTAAGTATAGAGTAAATCACAGTACTGTACAGGCGTTTATGCTGATTTACTCCATGTGTTGCATACTGCGTACTACTGTTCACTTGTCTTTAAATGCACAAACACTCAGCACTAGCAGAGAGAGTCATTTCATTTAAAGCTGAAGTGTGTATTGTATGTGTATCCTAGTTTAAAATGCAGAGTCAATAATAAATAATACATTGATACTTGGACTTCCAGTTTTGTAACAAATGATGTTCCCCGTCTGTCGCTCACTTCGACGTCGTGTCGAAGAAGCGACACTAGGGGTCTCTCTTGAGCGCCAAAAGATACCTCTGATCTATGAAAAAAGGCCAATGAGAGTTGGCGAACAGTATTTGCATACTCCGCCTCCGGATACGGATATAAAGGCGAGAGAAATACGCTCGTTCATTCAGTAATTTTCTTCGGAGCCGATGGTCGTGTGAATGCTGTCTGCTGTGCTACACACAACTGATCCTGCTTCTGATCCTCTCAACGCTCTGCTGCTGTTGGAATTACGGCACACTTCAGCGGCTGTTTTCTCTTCTCTGCCGGCGTGCAGTTTGCCCCTGGGCGCTTCGACAGCGCAGAGTTGAAAGAGTTCCCTTTCCAAAAGAGTTATTTTCCTCATAAAGAGTTTATTTCTCTAAAAGAGCCATATACAGTGGTGTTGAACGCCCTTTTCAGGGCGCGTCTTTATAAAGATGCCATTCAACCCCTGTGTAGTTCCTGGATGCGGTAGAGTGCTCTCCGCTTCTGACGGCCACAGGCGCTGTCTCGTGTGTCTGGCCGCCGATCACACCGAGGCAGCGTTTGTGGATGGCTCATGTTCTCATTGCGAGAACATGACCATGGTAACGTTGCGGTCGCAGCTCGCTTTCAATAGAAAGCACGCCACTCCAGCTGCCCCCCGTATCGCTCCTTCTTCCCACGGGATTGAGGACGATGCGGTTGGCGCTGGAGGCGATTTGGGGAGGGCAGCGGGTGCGCTTCCGCCGGGCACGTCCCCGCGGACCACCCGCCCCCCGACACGCTCGTTTACCTCCGTCCAGCCTCGAGGTAATGGCGACTCGTCTCCGGGCCGGTCTGCCTATCCTCTGGAGCCTGAAGCCGATGAGCTCGCCGCTCCGTTGGAGAGCGCGGCATCTGACGCTGACTCCTCCCCTGGACTGCCGCCTTCGGGCCAGCAGGCCCAGGCTGAGGCGGACGCGCAGATGTCCGACATGCTTGCCCAGGCCACCGTCGGTGTGGGGTTGGACTGGAAACCTCCACCCTCCCCACACCCGTCACGGTTGGATGACTGGTTCCTGGGGTCTGGGCGCCGCTCACAGCCACGCCCCCCCCCGGTCCCGTTTTTCCCGGAGGTGCATGACGAGCTGACGTCTTCATGGAGAGCGCCGCTCTCCATTCGTCAAAAGCCCTGCTCGTCCGCTCTCGCTACCCTCGACGGCAGAGAGGCCCACGGGTACACGGCGATTCCCCAGGTGGATAGGGCAGTTGCGCTCCATCTTTGTCCCGGTAACCCTACCACCTGGCGCGGACGCCCTGTACCCCCTTCCAAGGCCTGTAGGACTTCATCCTCCTTGAACAACAAAGCCTACAGCGCCGCGGGACAGGCTGCCTCCGCCTTGCACGCCATGGCCATCCTGCAAGTCCACCAGGCCAAGGCGCTCAGAGGTCTGCACGAGGGTAGCCCTGACCCCGATGTGCTGCAGGAACTGCGCTCAGCGACCGACCTCGCCCTCAGAGCTACGAAGGTCACCGCGCAGGCACTCGGGCAGGCGATGGCCACCCTTGTGGTCCAGGAACGTCATCTTTGGCTCAACCTGGTCGAGATGCATGAGGCCGACAAAGTCCGCTTCCTCGACGCCCCTGTCTCCCAGCTTGGCCTCTTCGGTGACATCGTCGAGGACTTCGCCCAGCAGTTCTCCGCGGTGAGAAGACAGACGGAGGCTATTTCTCACATCCTGCCTCGCCGCAAACCTGCCGCCAAGGCTACTGCCCCGTCTGCTCGCCGAGGGCGTCCCCCTGCGGCTAAGAAACCTGCTCCGCCTCAACCCGGGCCCAGCTCTCGGCCCCTGCGTCGAGCACACTGCAGGAAGCAGACGCCCCCCCCGTCTCCCGGACTCCCCCGAGGACCCGGAAGGCTCCTAGGCGGTCCTGAGATGGACGACCCAGCGACACAGACGTTAGCTCCGGAGGTGGTAAGACCACTCCGTCCCCCGGTGGAGGGCCGGGAGGAGAATCTTTTGTTTTCAAACAATTTAATTTGCCGCTCCCCCTTAGACGGGGTTGCGGTACCCACATTCTCAATAAAAGAGCTATTTCCTATGTCTCTGGGTCACCTGGCCCGCAAATGCCGTTCTCACAGCACTTTGCCCTTAGATCTCAACAGTCCTGGCTTCCTGGACACGGACCACCCGTCTTCAGCCCCACGACTGTCCCCCGGCCGGCCGGTTCCAATGAGTCTAGAGGACGCCTACCCAGGACCTCCTCCTCAGTCGCTAACCCGCCCCCAGCCGGGTGTGCGGAGCAAGGTAAGTGCTTTGAGTCTTTTCTCAGCACCTCAGCCGCGGGTCGCCCTGTCGCCGCCCAACGCTGCCCTACCTGCTCTGCCCCGCTGCGAAGCCCCGCCGGGTACGTCCAAATTAACCGTCCCTTTGGTGCCCCTAGCACAGAGGTTGGACGCGTGGCTTTCACTTCCCAACCCGTCTCGCTGGCTGGCCCGGACCATCCGACTCGGTTACGCAATTCAGTTTGCCAGGCCCCCGCCCCCCTTCATGGGCGTCCGCTTTTCCGCAGTACACGGCGAACACGCCCACTCCCTGCGCGCGGAAATCGCGACTCTTCTGGCCAAAGACGCGATAGAGCCTGTCCCTCCAACCGAGATGAAGAAGGGTTTCTACAGCCCTTACTTCATCGTACCCAAGAAAAGCGGCGGCTTACGACCAATCTTGGACCTTCGAGTTCTCAACCGAGCGTTGCACAAACTCCCGTTCAAGATGCTCACGCAGAAACACATTTTAACCTGCGTCCGGCATCTAGATTGGTTCGCAGCGATAGACCTGAAGGACGCGTACTTCCACGTCTCCATCCTGCCCCGACACCGCCCCTACCTGCGGTTCGCGTTCGAGGGCCAGGCATACCAGTACAAAGTCCTCCCCTTCGGCCTGTCTCTGTCCCCTCGCGTCTTCATGAAATTCGCAGAGGCAGCTCTTGCTCCGCTCCGAGAAGCCGGCATCCGCATACTCAACTACCTCGACGACTGGCTCATTCTGGCCCACTTGAGAGAGTTACTATGTGCCCACAGAGACCAGGTGCTCAGGCACCTCAGCCGTCTGGGGCTTCAGGTCAACTGGGAAAAGAGCAAGCTCACTCCAGTTCAGAGCATCTCTTTTCTCGGGATGGAGTTAGACTCGGTCTCAATGTCTGCACGTCTCACCAACGAGCGTGCCCAGTCAGTGTTGAACTGCCTCGCCGCCTTCAGGCCAGGCACAGCGGTCCCCTTAAAACTTTTCCAGAGGCTCCTGGGGCATATGGCGTCCTCCGCGGCGGTCGCACCGCTGGGGTTGATGCATATGAGACCGCTCCAACACTGGCTCCAGACCCGAGTCCTGAGATGAGCATGGCGCCACGGCACGCACCGGGTAACAATCACCCCCGCCTGCCAACAAACATTCAACCCCTGGACAGACCTTACGGGCTGGAGTACCCCTACAGCAGGTGTCCAGACGCGTCCTGGTCATGACCGACGCCTCCAGATTGGGTTGGGGCACCTTTGCAACGGGCACGCAGCCTCAGGCCGTTGGAAAAGGGCCCAGCTGCGTTGGCACATCAACTGCCTCGAGTTGTTGACAGTCCTTCTAGCCCTGCGGCAGTTTCTCCCGTTAATTCGCGACAAACATTTCCTGGTCAGGTCGGACAGCACCACTGCGGTCGCGTACATAAATCGCCAAGGCGGCGTACGCTCCCGTCACATGTCGCAACTCGCCCGTCGTCTCCTCCTTTGGAGCCAGCACCGACTCAGGTCGCTGCGTGCCACTCACATCCCCGGCAACCTCAATGTGATGCCGGACGCGCTGTCACGACAACTCTTGCCTGGCGGAGAGTGGAGGCTTCACCCCCACTCGGTTCAGCTGATTTGGGAACGGTTCGGCAAGGCCCAGGTAGACCTGTTTGCCTCCCGAGAGACCTCCCACTGTCCGCTCTGGTACGCCCGCTCAGAGGCTCCCCTAGGGGCAGATGCACTGGCACACAGCTGGCCGGTGGGGCTGCGCAAGTACGCATTTCCCCCAGTGAACCTTCTTGCACAGGTGCTGTGCAAGGTCAGGGAGGACGAGGAGCAAGTCACTCTCGTGGCTCCTTACTGGCCCACCCGGGCCTGGTTCTCGGACCTCGTGCTCCTCGCAACAGCCCCTCCCTGGCGAATTCCCCTGAGGAAGGACCTTCTTTCTCAGGGACGGGGCATGCTCTGGCATCCGCACCCAGACCTCTGGAACCTCCTCGTCTGGTCCCTGGACGGGACGCGGAAGATCTAGCTGGTCTACCACCCACGGTCGTAGCCACGATCAACCAAGCCAGAGCCCCTTCTACCAGGCAACTCTACGCCCTGAAGTGGCGTCTGTTTGTCAATTGGTGTTCTTCCCGGGCAGAAGACCCACAGAGGTGCGCAGTTAGGTCGGTGCTCCTGTTCCTACAGGAGAGGTTGGAGGGGAGGCTGTCCCCATCCACCTTGAAGGTGTATGTTGCCGCTATCACAGCTCACCACGACCCAGTAGACGGCAAGTCTCTGGGCAAGCACAACTTAATCGTCAGGTTCCTAAGAGGCGCCCGGAGGTTAAACCCCTCCCGGCCAAACCTGTTCCCCTCCTGGGATCTCTCGGTGGTCCTCGCCAGTCTTCAGAGATCCCTTTTCGAGCCGCTAGAATCAGCTGGACTCAGGGCCCTCTCTCTAAAGACGGCCCTGCTGATCGCGCTCGCCTCCATCAAGAGGGTCGGGGACCTGCAAGCGTTCTCTACTAACGACACTTGCCTGGAGTTCGGTCCGGCAGACACTCATGTGATCCTAAGACCTCGACCGGGCTATGTGCCCAAGGTTCCTACCACGCCCTTTAGAGATCAGGTAGTGAACCTACAAGCGCTGCCCTGGGACGAGGCAGACCCAGCCCTCTCACTATTGTGTCCGGTACGTGCCTTGCGTGTCTACCTGGAACGCACCCAGAGCTTTAGGCGCTCTGAGCAGCTCTTTGTCTGCTTTGGAGGACAGCAGAAAGGGAACGCTGTCTCCAAACAGAGGTTGTCTCACTGGATGGTGGAGGCCATTCAATTGGCCTACCACACCCAGGCCATGCCACCCCCCTTACGGGTTCGGGCCCACTCCACTAGGAGTGTGGCATCCTCATGGGCACTGGCGAGGGGCACCTCCCTAGCAGACATCTGCAGAGCTGCGGGCTGGGCAGCACCTAACACCTTTATGAGATTCTACAATCTCAGGGTTGAGTCAGTCTCGTCCCGTGTTCTCTCAGGTCTGAGCCCGTAGAACTCGGTACACGTCGACGATCTGACCAGGTGAATCGCTTGTTCCAGCGCCGTTTCCCTCTGCCAAGGCAAAACAGTGCGCTTTTGTCCCAGAGGACCTAGGTCCCTGGTTGATTCCTCCCTAGCCCTTCGGGCCCGCAGCAGTTCAGCGGAGGAACGTGCTGGTCCAGTCCACTACGGGTACCTCAGGCTTGGCCCGTTCCCTAGTTGGGAGCGTCACCTTGTTCCCCCCTAGGGTAACCAAAAGGACGCTGACGCTTTTTCGGGGCATTGGGGAAGAGTACGTGCAGCCTGAACACAGTTGGTCGCTTGTGCACGTGCAAATACCTGCCCGCTTCTGTGTCAGCAGTACACGTACACGGCTCAGCGCATGGCGAGTTTTGAAGTGGACCCCTAGTGTCGCTTCTTCGACACGACGTCGAAGTGAGCGACAGACGGGGAACGTCTCGGTTACGTATGTAACCTCCGTTCCCTGATGGAGGGAACGAGACGTCGTGTCTTCACGGCCACGTCGCTGAGCCGAGCCGCTGAGGTGCCCGGTACACTCCCGGCTCCTCAGAAAAATCCTGAATGAATGAGCGTATTTCTCTCGCCTTTATATCCGTATCCGGAGGTGGAGTATGCAAATACTGTTCGCCAACTCTCATTGGCCTTTTTTCATAGATCAGAGGTATCTTTCGGCGCTCAAGAGAGACCCCTAGTGTCGCTTCTTCGACACGACGTCTCGTTCCCTCCATCAGGGAACGGAGGTTACATACGTAACCGAAACGTTATAGTCTAACAGAGTAGCTTCTTGACCTATTTGCGTGCCAGTCTCCAAAATCAGCCAATCAGAGTGCTGATATTGATTAGACTCAAGAGGGGCTTTTGCGGGGGTCTGGGTATCTCAGCGAGTATTGACGCTGACTATCACCGCTGGAGTCATGAGTTTGAATCCAGGTCTCCTAAGCAACCAAATTGGCCGGTTGCTAGGGAGGGTAGAGTCACATGGGGTAACCTCCTCGTGGTGGTGATTAGGGGTTCTCGCTCTCAATGGGGCGTGTGGTGAGTTGTGTGTTGATCGTGGAGAGTAGCATGAGCCTCCATATGCTGTGAGTCTCCTTAGCAACCAAATTGGCTTGGTTGCTAGGGAGGGTAGAGTCACATGGGGTAACCTCCTCGTGGTGGTGATTAGTGGTTCTCTCAATGGGACGTGTGGTGAGTTGTGTGTGGATCGTGGAGAGTAGCATGAGTCTCCACATGCTGTGAGTCTCCTTAGCAACCAAATTAGCTTGGTAGCTAGGGTGGGTAGAGTCACATGGGGCTTTGTCTTTCTGTCTCTTCTAGCTTCTATACTACTCAGGTTACCATCGAAACATTGCAGCATGATACTTCACTATTGTATGACAAATTGCTTCTTATGTTGCTCATTTGTAAGTTGCATTGGATAAAAGCATCTGCTAAACAACTCAATGAAATGAGTAGTTGCAGAAAGTGAAAGAAAAGGAGTGCTCAAGTGTCCAGCATACATATGAACTCATTTAATACTGTTTTAAAAGCATCTCAGGATGAAGCACCTTGTGAAGATGAGAGGAATAAAAAACAAATGACACAAAAAACTCAATATAATTCATTTTGATTACTACATCATTTCATATGGATTATTTTGGAATAATAAATGATAAATTCCATAAAAAAAAATATACAAGATTTTATAATCCATATTGGTGTTATTTTTTTGGTGTACTATTTTAAATGACTTTACTAGTAATAATAAAGAATGAATATGTGTATCCAAACTTTTGACTGATATTGTACACACACCCACACAGACACACACACACTCACAAAAACACACACACACACACACACACACACACATACTCACAAAAGCACACACACACACACACTCACAAATGCAAACACACACAAACGCACACACACTCACACACACACACTCACAAATGCAAACACACTCACAAAAACACTCACAAACGCACACACATACACACATGCAAACACACACTCACAAACACACACACAACATACAAAAGACACACATACTTACACACAACACAAACACACACACACACACACACTGACAACACACATACACACATACACACACACACAAAACATACAATAGGCACACGCACATACACACACACAAACACAAATACTTACACACACACATACTTACATACACACACACATACACACACAACATACAACAGACACACCCGCAGAAACACACACACACACACACATACATACTTACACACAACACAAACACACACACATATACACACACACAAACACAAATAAATACACACACATACTCACACACACACAAACACACACATACTTACACACATACTTACACTCATACACTCACACACACAACACAAACACACACACACACATACTTACACACATACTTACACTCACACACACACACACACACACAAACACACATACTTACACACACACACATTGAAGGTGAAGTTCATAACATCTGTTGCTTCATATTAATTAAATGAGATGGTAGCATGATCCGACCTTATGTCATTCAACATGAGGTTGCAATGATACAGGAGGTGAGCGTCTAAATCGGCAATAAGGAAAGAGGAAATCCAGATGTTTGGCCTCTGCAGATGAATATATTTATCTCCTGTACTGTTTAAATTCAGTGAGAAAAATCAAGCAGAGAAGTTCAGCTTCAAATCTCTGAACCACTACAGAATGATCACAGCTGTAAGAGCCAGTGTGATTCTGAGAGGTCACGCTTTACATGGAACAGAATTATTAGGGGGCGAGGACCAGAGGTTCTGAATGAGACACGCAATGTTGCTGTTAGTTCTCCATATAGTAGACTCATGGACAGAGATGTTAACCAGTTCCAATGATTCCTTCAAGTCTGTATCTGTCACTCTAGGTTACTTTTGTACCTCTTTGATCATTCTGTGGTGTTCCCTTTGAGTCATCATCTTGACTGGACGGCCACTTCTAGAGAGAGTACCTATAGTACTAAATCATCTCCATTTATAGACAGTTTGTCCAACTGTGAACAGATGTATATCTAACGGCCACTTCTAGAGAGAGTACCTATAGTATTAAATCATCTCCATTTATAGACAGTTTGTGTAACTGTGGACAGATGAATATCTAACGGCCACTTCTAGTGAGAGTACCTATAGTACTAAATCATCTCCATTTATAGACAGTTTGTGTAACTGTGGACAGATGATTATCTAACAGCCACTTCTAGTGAGAGTACCTATAGTACTAAATCATCTCCATTTATAGACAGTTTGTCTCACTGTGGACAGATGAATATCTAACAGCCACTTCTAGTGAGAGTACCTATAGTACTAAATCATCTCCATTTATAGACAGTTTGTCTAACTGTGGACAGATGAATATCTAACGGCCACTTCTAGTGAGAGTACCTATAGTACTAAATCATCTCCATTTATAGACAGTTTGTCTAACTGTGGACAGATGAATATCTAACGGCCACTTCTAGAGAGAGTACCTATAGTATTAAATCATCTCCATTTATAGACAGTTTGTCTCACTGTGGACAGATGAATATCTAACGGCCACTTCTAGTGAGAGTACCTATAGTACTAAATCATCTCCATTTATAGACAGTTTGTCTATCTGTGGACAGATGAATATCTAGCAGCCACTTCTAGTGAGAGTACCTATAGTACTAAATCATCTCCATTTATAGACAGTTTGTCTATCTGTGGACAGATGAATATCTAGCAGCCACTTCTAGTGAGAGTACCTATAGTACTAAATCATCTCCATTTATAGACAGCTTGTCTATCTGTGGACAGATGAATATCTATCGGCCACTTCTAGAGAGAGTACCTATAGTACTAAATCATCTCCATTTATAGACAGTTTGTCTAACTGTGGACAGATGAATATCTAACGGCCACTTCTAGAGAGAGTACCTATAGTACTAAATCATCTCCATTTACAGACAGTTTGTCCAACTGTGGACAGATGAATATCTAATGGCCACTTCTAGAGAGAGTACCTATAGTACTAAATCACCTCCATTTATAGACAGTTTGTCTAACTGTGAACAGATGAATATCTAACGGCCACTTCTAATGAGAGTACCTATAGTACTAAATCATCTCCATTTATAGACAGTTTGTCTAACTGTGAACAGATGAATATCTAACGGCCACTTCTAGTGAGAGTACTTATAGTACTAAATCACCTCCATTTATAGACAGTTTGTCTAACTGTGGACAGATGAATATCTAACAGCCACTTCTAGTGAGAGTACCTATAGTACTAAATCATCTCCATTTATAGACAGTTTGTCTATCTGTGGACAGATGAATATCTAACAGCCACTTCTAGTGAGAGTACCTATAGTACTAAATCATCTCCATTTATAGACAGCTTGTCTATCTGTGGACAGATGAATATCTAACAGCCACTTCTAGAGAGAGTACCTATAGTACTAAATCATCTCCATTTATAGACAGTTTGTCTAACTGTGGACAGATGAATATCTAACGGCCACTTCTAGAGAGAGTACCTATAGTACTAAATCATCTCCATTTACAGACAGTTTGTCCAACTGTGGACAGATGAATATCTAATGGCCACTTCTAGAGAGAGTACCTATAGTACTAAATCATCTCCATTTATAGACAGTTTGTCCAACTGTGGACAGATGAATATCTAATGGCCACTTCTAGAGAGAGTACCTATAGTACTAAATCATCTCCATTTATAGACAGTTTGTCCAACTGTGGACAGATGAATATCTAATGGCCACTTCTAGTGAGAGTACCTATAGTACTAAATCACCTCCATTTATAGACAGTTTGTCTAACTGTGGACAGATGAATATCTAACGGCCACTTCTAGTGAGAGTACCTATAGTACTAAATCATCTCCATTTACAGACAGTTTGTCCAACTGTGGACAGATGAATATCTAATGGCCACTTCTAGTGAGAGTACCTATAGTACTAAATCACCTCCATTTATAGACAGTTTGTCTAACTGTGGACAGATGAATATCTAACGGCCACTTCTAGTGAGAGTACCTATAGTACTAAATCATCTCCATTTATAGACAGTTTGTCTAACTGTGGACAGATGAATATCTAATGGCCACTTCTAGAGAGAGTACCTATAGTACTAAATCATCTCCATTTATAGACAGTTTGTCCAACTGTGGACAGATGAATATCTAATGGCCACTTCTAGAGAGAGTACCTATAGTACTAAATCATCTCCATTTATAGACAGTTTGTCCAACTGTGGACAGATGAATATCTAATGGCCACTTCTAGTGAGAGTACCTATAGTACTAAATCACCTCCATTTATAGACAGTTTGTCTAACTGTGGACAGATGAATATCTAACGGCCACTTCTAGTGAGAGTACCTATAGTACTAAATCATCTCCATTTATAGACAGTTTGTCTAACTGTGGACAGATGAATATCTAACGGCCACTTCTAGTGAGAGTACCTATAGTACTAAATCATCTCCATTTATAGACAGTTTGTCTAACTGTGGACAGATGATCATCTAAACTCTTCCAGATAACTCTGTAACCCTTACCAGCTTTAAGCAAGCCAATAAATGAAGTTCCTAAATGTAAATTCGGGAGGAGCAACCCCATCTAATCTTTCAATTAACAGCCAGAGTATATAAGCAGCTGCTTCACTCTCTTCGGTCTCAGCTGTTTGCAGCATCCCTCCACCTCCCCAACTCCACCTTTACCCAAAGTATCTTTTCCCACGTAATCATCTCCTATTAATAGTCCCGAGCTGCTTCCTCAAGCCCCTCCACAGTGGACAGCAAGCCAAATAATTTTACCTTAATAGATTAAAGATTATATGGGAAAACGTACTTGTGAATTCTTGATCGTAGGTCTCCTGAGATCTCTTTTGTGATGCATGTTCCACGTAAGCAGATACTTCTTGTGAACAGCAAACTCAAAATATTTGAGTGCTTTTTATAAGTCAAAGTAGCTCTAACCCACACCTCCGATCTTGTTTCATTTATCGGATGCCCGGTTTTCCAACTCCTGACTCTAATTAGCTTTGTTGTCATCATTATCCTACGGGGTTCTCTTACTTTCTCCACTTCACTGTGAATGTTTAATGGGGTGTGTTCAATAAAGACATGTAAGATTAAAATTGTTTGTGTGCTGTTAGCTGTAGGACATTGTATTTGTCTATAATTGTGACTTTGATGAAGATCACATTTTATGACCAATTAAGGCAGAAAACCAGCTAATACCAAAGGGTTCACATACTTTTTCTTGCCACTGAATATTTGGTCTGTGAGTGAAAAATATGCTTGTCATATTCTACTCGAAACCTTTCCGATCTGTGTGATGTTTTGGCCATATATTGTATTTGACAGTATTGTGTACAGTAAATAATCATATTTCTTAAGTTATGAAAACACTTCTAACTTGTCAGAATATTAAATAGCATTTGTTTTGGTTGGTTAAGAGTGTGTTATGTAGCCTGTGTGCATTGTAAAGTCCAGCTTATTAGGTTTAATATGACACCCGTTTTGGGTTGGTCAAGCGAGTCATTATTAACAGCTTTTTCAGACATATTTCAAACCATTAGGTTTCGGAAACAAACTAATCCTCTCTTGGCATTTTTCCCACAGAGGCTGAATGTCATAAAACAAAGACTGCCTGTAATGCCAGGTGAACAGAACGGGTATTAGTGGGCACTGTCACAGTGTGCCACGCACTGCCAATGTTCATAATCATCAGCATACCAACCTGAAACTCATTTGTTTTACTGATTCATTACCAACCAAGCCAGAGGTTTTGCATTTTAATCTATTTTACAGGTTATTATCTTGTAATCATTGTTGTTAAAGCTACTTTAAGACTAGTGGGCTAAAATGTGGAGTGGTGGTGGCGTAGTGGTCTGAAGCACATAACTGGTATTCAGGAGGTTGCTGGTTCGATCCCCACAGCCGCCACCACCATTGTTTCCTTGAGCAAGACTTGGACATGTTAGGTAGCATGTTAGTCTCAGTCACCATTCACTTTCATAGCATTTTTTCCATACGAGTGAATGGTAACTGAGGCTAATGTTCTCCCTTGCAGAAAGTATTTCAAGTTCAAATCTGAAAGAAAACGAAAGAGAGAGAACAATGTGGAGCACATCCGTCCCACATGAGCGCTGTTTCTCATCACCTCATAACAGTCTGGAATCCAGCAGATTTTCTTTTTCCTAAGAGCTGCACCTTCCCGTCTCCCGTTATTTGCCCCTGAGGTTTTGGCTTACCTCCATCGCTGTTACCATCAAACTCGTACATCATTTCAGCTGCGGTGGAAATAATGAGCCTGAAAGGAAACCATACTGTCGACAGTTTCAGGCCAAAAGATAATTACGAAAAGAATTACGATTTTCCAAACGCTCCTAATCCTCTCGTCATGTCATTACAGCACGGCTAAAAGTCACGGCATCAAAGGACGTGATATTAATGTGACTTCAAGGTCAAAACATCAATTAAGGCTGTTCTGTGAGTCGCAGTGAAGGACAGATGTGCGGTGAGCTGAAGGGTGCATGTGAAAAACACGCACTAGAGAGGGAATGTACCTGTTTTCTGGGCCATTATTCATGCACATAAGATATTCATGTGTAAATGTCACATAAACATACATTTAGTTCTTTATTGTGACAAATTTCTTGAGGACTAATGCAGTTAACATTGCTGCTTCCAATCAATGACCCCTGATGCTTACCTGCCGTTTCATGTGTGAAACTCGTGAAACCTACCAAGAACATGTGCAGGTCCATATAAACTCCAAAATCCAAAGAAAGAAATGCTATATCTATTATACTGTATATCTAATCAAATCTAATGTTTTCTGTACAGTAGACTCATGAACAGAGATGTTAACCAGTTCCAATGATTTCTTCAAGTCTTTATCTGTCACTCTAGGGATCTTTATTACCTCAATGAGCATTCTGAGGTGTTCCCTTTGTGTCATCTTGGCTGGACGGCCACTTCTAGAGAGAGTACCTATAGTACTAAATCATCTCCATTTATAGACAGTTTGTCCAACTGTGAACAGATGTATATCTAACGGCCACTTCTAGAGAGAGTACCTATAGTACTAAATCATCTCCATTTATAGACAGTTTGTCCAACTGTGAACAGATGTATATCTAACGGCCACTTCTAGAGAGAGTACCTATAGTACTAAATCATCTCCATTTATAGACAGTTTGTCTAACTGTGGACAGATGAATATCTAACGGCCACTTCTAGAGAGAGTACCTATAGTACTAAATCACCTCCATTTATAGACAGTTTGTCTAACTGTGGACAGATGAATATCTAACGGCCACTTCTAGAGAGAGTACCTATAGTACTAAATCACCTCCATTTATAGACAGTTTGTCTAACTGTGAACAGATGAATATCTAACGGCCACTTCTAGAGAGAGTACCTATAGTACTAAATCATCTCCATTTATAGACAGTTTGTCTAACTGTGAACAGATGAATATCTAACGGCCACTTCTAGTGAGAGTACCTATAGTACTAAATCATCTCCATTTATAGACAGTTTGTCTAACTGTGGACAGATGAATATCTAACGGCCACTTCTAGTGAGAGTACCTATAGTACTAAATCATCTCCATTTATAGACAGTTTGTCTAACTTTGGACAGATGAATATCTAACGGCCACGTCTAGAGAGAGTACCTATAGTACTAAATCACCTCCATTTATAGACAGTTTGTCTAACTGTGGACAGATGAATATCTAACGGCCACTTCTAGAGAGAGTACCTATAGTACTAAATCATCTCCATTTATAGACAGTTTGTCTAACTGTGGACAGATGAATATCTAACGGCCACTTCTAGTGAGAGTACGTATAGTACTAAATCATCTCCATTTATAGACAGTTTGTCTAACTGTGGACAGATGAATATCTAACGGCCACTTCTAGTGAGAGTACCTATAGTACTAAATCATCTCCATTTATAGACAGATTGTCTAACTGTGAACAGATGAATATCTAACGGCCACTTGTGAAATATTCCTCTAAAAATCTTCATTTGTGTTCTGCAGAAGAAAGAAAGTCAAACACATCTGGGATGGCATGAGGATGAGTAAATGATGAGAGAATTGACATTTTTTGGTGAACTGTCCCTTTAAAGATAATGAAGCCTATTGAGATTTTTTGCATTGCCATTTTCATAACAATTAAGCACCATAATGCTAACAGGATGTTTATTTTTTCTATTCCTCCTGTAATACTGTTAAACAATGACTATTACAGTAATGAGGAGAAACACTGGGAATATTTGGAATTAAGCAAATGAAAGCATTACAGTAATGAGGATTTAGGGGGAAACGTGCTTAATAGTAATTATATAATAAAGTCACAATGCAAAATGGCTCAATGGTCCTAAAATAGGCAAAATATGTAATAAATGTGTGTTCCTTAAATTTTCATCTCACTAGTTGAATTTGTCTTCTAACAATGTCCAACAGTATATGCACATGCATCACAGGAGATTTATGACATTTTTGTCACAGTGTCATTTCCAAATGACGCTGATGGAAATGATGTTTTTTATAATTTTCAAATAAAATGACAGCCTCTTTTGTCTTGCTGAGTCTAATTTAATGTATCATAAATACACACAATTAAATAATATTTTCACTTATTTGAAAATATCAATTTGATTGGAAATGACGGCCAATAAAAGTGATTTTAATTTCCCTTGTTTTGTCTTTGTTTAGTCTCATATTTCATCTCAAGCGAGCACTTCATTGGCACCTTTGTCCACCTGGTTAACAAGTGCACTAACTTTACAAAAAAAACCCGAAAAAAATAAGTGGTCAAATTGTTTGGCGTGATGAAAATGATGTCACAACAGTGGGACAGTCGTCATTTTTTATTTTATTTGATCGAAATAATTTTCAGACAATTATCATCGATATGGTTTATATTTATTTCACTCTTTGCTTAGATGATCATAGTTTTAAACATGTAAAAGTGTGTATTTTTAACCTCATGAGACCCGAGCGTGACTGCTGTGTGCATTTTTCATTTCCCTTTTTGATTTGTAACTAGTAGCACTGAATAAACATGCAAAAAAAATATAAATTTTTTTTAGAGCAAATAGTTTTCCTAAAAATGTACTTCCTCATTTGTGGACAGCGGGACTAAGTTGTGAAATTTTAAATAATGGCATTCTATGGAAAATGCATCATTTATTCTCAATGAGATATTGCACAGTAAAATATGAATGCATATATTAATGTTACTGAATATAATCATATTGTACAGTGATAATAACATAAAATATAACAAAATGCACATTAAAATAAAGTGAAATGACCCACAGATGTGTTAGAGTTGCTAACATGTTTTTTCTACTTTTGAGGAAATGTGGTGCCAGTGTAAACATATGTGGACATCATGTTTATAAACACGCTAATGAGTGAAAAATGAACAGATGTTTTAAAGTGGCATATCAAATGAAACTAGAGACTCTTCTCTTTCCGCTTCACGGAAATCAATGTCATGTTTTTGTGTCACGTGACTCGGTGCGGCAGAAGTTTAACCCTTAAATGGCAGTCTAGAGTCTTGTGAACAGCATTCAGTCAGTTTTTATTCATTTAAATTATGCGTTGTTCATAGCGAAGCCAAAATACAATGTCCACGCATGTAGATGTGGGGTCGCACAAGGTTAAAATGGATTTTCATCGATTATAATTGAAAGTTTGGGTCTGGGATTAGACTAAAAACAGCCAAATCTGTATATATATATATATATATATATATATATATATATATATATATATATATATATATATATATATATATATATATATATATATATATATAAATATATGGGGGGTGAAATGTGAACTGGACATGTTTCCGAGAGATTCGTCCTCATACTCTCGTTAACAAATGTTTTAAAGGTGGCCTTTTCGTTCATTTTCCAGACCAGAGGACTCATTGATCGCCAAATCTCACAGAATAAAGCCGTCTCTGGGTCTAGTACAACACTAGACACCTTAATTAGCACTATAGCCAAACCTTCAGTGTCTCTGAGCTTTTGTGTGGCTGTGAGAGCACAGTTTGACCCCTGAATCTCATGTCTCATTTCATCACAACTAGGATTAGGCGAGCTGGAAGTTCTGGCACAGACCGGCGGCCCAAAGTTAGACCAGTGTTGTAAGACTGGTCTGAGGTTTGAGACCAACTGTCTGTCTTGGCCCGAGCACCATCTGTAATATTCAGCACATTTTATTCACGGCTAATTTCAGCTGGACAGCTTCTGTGCCAGTGAAAATACATTCGCTCTCTTTGCCTTCAACACTTGGAACGTTCCGGGCCGCCCTCTCGACTCACGGAAAAGTGCACAGGAAAAGAAAGAGAGGAGTACGGCATTCATTTCAAACTGTGGAAAGACACAATCTAACCTTTCAATGTTATAAATCACGCGATTGATGAGGGGAACGACTCAGCCGAACGCAGAACACTGAATCTGTCGTCAATAAACGTTGGCTTCAGGAATCTGGCTGTTATTTGATGACTCAATGGAGACGATTTTTTTTTGCTTTGGGTGAAAGAGTTATTAAGGGGGAAACAACCACATACTCAGATAAAACGGTTCGCCGGGGTCTTTCATGAATACCATAAAATCTGTTGCTTGATTTATTTAAGTCTGGATTCCCGAGAGGAAATAATTCACTTTCTCAAGGTAACGTCCTCAATATCTTCAGATCGTGCAGATGAAAAACACAAAAAGTGGCATTCTTGCACACAAGCTTGGCTGTTTTATTTTAGATTTCTTTACATAATGAGATGTTTAAATTAGGTCATCGTGGATATCTTGTGGTCCACATCAGCGCTAAATAAATGTGCCTTTTGTTTACATTGTTTAAATATACAGTAATGATGCAATAATAAAAAAATATATATTTAAAATGGAGTGATATTGCGGAGAATAAATGATGACAAATGATATTTAATGATAAACATTTTAAATTATTCATTAGCATTAGTTAATGCATTAGGTACTTGTAACAATTATTTATTACGTTTTAATCTTCGTTTTAGTTAATAAATAATTAGTTCATTATTAGTTAATTGTTAGTTCATTATTAGTTCATTGTTAGTTCATTGTTAGTTCATTATTAGTTCATTGTTAGTTTATTATTAGTTCATTGTTAGTTCATTTTTAGTTCATTATTAGTTAATTGTTAGTTCATTATTAGTTCATTATTAGTTCATTGTTAGTTCATTGTTAGTTCATTATTAGTTCATTGTTAGTTCATTTTTAGTTCATTATTAGTTAATTGTTAGTTCATTTTTAGTTCATTATTAGTTAATTGTTAGTTCATTATTAGTTCATTATTAGTTAATTGTTAGTTCATTATTAGTTCATTGTTAGTTCATTATTAGTTTATTATTAGTTAATTGTTAGTTCATTATTAGTTCATTATTAGTTCATTATTAGTTAATTGTTAGTTCATTGTTAGTTCATTATTAGTTCATTATTAGTTCATTATTAGTTAATTGTTAGTTCATTATTAGTTCATTATTAGTTCATTATTAGTTAATTGTTAGTTCATTATTAGTTCATTGTTAGTTCATTGTTAGTTCATTGTTAGTTTATTATTAGTTCATTATTAGTTCATTATTAGTTCATTGTTAGTTCATTATTAGTTCATTGTTAGTTCATTATTAGTTCATTGTTAGTTAATTGTTAGTTCATTGTTAATTCATTGTTAATTCATAGTGAATTAACTAATGATATCTAATACAACTTTTGATTTTAAAAATGCATTCATAGATTCTAGATTATATTATTTGGATTACTAAATACTGTAAATGTATTGTTAATTGCTATTTAATGTTAACTAATGTTAACAAATGGAAACGTATATATAATTAAACGTTAGAGAAGCAAAGAAACAGAAAAACACTGAATTTCCAGTAGAAGAATAAATAATTTTGCTTCTATATCATTAAGTTTAAATGTTGACAAATGAATTATACTTAACAGGTAACATACTAATAGTCTTAGAGAAAGTGCAAATAAAAATCACGTTATTTTGAATGAAAAGTTATATATATATATATATATATATATATATATATATATATATATATATATATATATATATATATATATATATATATATATGACATTTTTATTGAGGTCTTTTCAATTATCCTGCCATCAAATCTGATCGAAATCAAATGTAAAAAAATTTTGTCCCACTTTATATTAGGTGTCTTTTGCAAATATGTACTAGCATTAAAATACAAACAATACAATGTAATTATATGTATACTACATGTTGTTCTGGAAAATTCTCACAATATTTACATTTGCTGCTACTGAGGTTGAGGTACGGGTAGATTTAGGATTAGGGTTGAGTTGGCGCTAGAGGGTTTGACAGAGAGTCCCCAAAATTGGTCAGAAGGCATTTGCCCTCCCTAACCATTGTGCCAAATTTCAAAACTTTCTTCCAAATGGTGCATGTGGCTGACAGACTCCACCAACAGAGTAAGAGAACTAACAAGCACAACAGTGGCTACACACGGTATGCACACGATAAATCATGATCAATCGAAGAGACCTTTGGATGCATCTTCAGAGTCAGTTTGAAGCTCAGCTTCATCATCAGTATTTCTGAAGGGTTCTCTTCTGCTCTTGATGATAGAAATCACTCAGTGGATCTCAACAACAGTTTTGAAGTTCTGCTTTCTCACCCGAGACTGAACGCAGTGAAGGTTTCAATCTTTCATCTGCTGTTAATGACGACTGACGTATTCTGGGAAAGAGAAAGCCGAGGCGGTTAATGTTCATCCAGAAACTTTTAGTAATGTCCAGGGATTATACACTTCCTTTATTCACTGTCCATTTGCCATGATGTCATTTCCTGTGTTGCTGTAAGCTCACATACATTCACCAGTGCGGAAAGAAAAAAACATTCAAAGTGTTTTTTTCAAATCATCAAGTTAAACAATATTGTTTCAACAAGAGATGCTTGATTGTGGAAATTTGGACAAATGGATCAATTTTTACTTGTTTTTTTTTTTTTTTATTGTAACACTGAATCCTTTTTAAGATACACAACACGATGATTTGAAAGACACATTAGAGGTTTTAATGGCAAATCAATCACTTGTTTTCTATTTTCGGCACTGTGTGAGTAACTCCATACACTGTGAACTGGCACCGGTCCAAAAACTTTCAAAAAAATAAGGCTGGGCACAGAAATGCATCAATTCTTGGATTACAAACTCTTCAGACATGTTTAGTAAGTTCTGTTCTCTGTTTTGTGTGCAGTTGTGTTCTGTTGTCACTATCACTGTTTTTAGATAAACACAACGAGTTTTCTCTTGAACGCCCCCATGTCGTGAGGGGTCTGTGTGAACTGTTGCTCTCGTGTCCTATCATGAACACACACAGGAGATTAACAGTGAACATTTACACTCAATAACACATCAGATTTCAGTTTCTCATCAAATCTTATCGTATACTTTCATAACAATCATGATCTCATGAATAATTAATTAGACTTCTGAATGATACTTTTGTGTTCTTTTGAAGCTTGAAGATGTGGTCACCATAAACTGCCATTGTATGACATCACTGAGCACAACATTTATTCACAATTTCTCTCTTTGTGTTCAGAACAAGAAAGAAAGTCGTATAGAGTTACAACAACACAGGGGTGAGTAAATAATGACTGAATTATTATTTCTGGGTGAAGTAATCCTCTAACATATATTTGAAGAGTTTGTTGTGATTGAATATTTGGAAATATTTGTGTGACAGATCTTTAGTTTTCTCTGAAGGATCAAGTGGGAGCCGGGTGAACAATCCACTAGAGTCTTTATTTTTATACTTTCCAGTGTCACACAACATGAATGAATACACAGAACACTCTTCTGCATGTGTCTCTCTCTCCTCTGGCAGTCTGGACACCCTTTTTATCCCTCTCCAGCTCTCAGTGTAATACAGAACAGCTGTTAGATAATTTACCACAGGTGTCAATCCTTAATGTTGTTCCTCTCCCAGCCTCGCTCTCCACAGACATCGTCCGGCCGTGCCCACATCACCACATACCCCCATCGCCCGACTCAGGCCGGGGAGTCATCCGGCCTGTGACTTACAATGGGAAGCCCAGATACCGTACTTCCACTCGCTCAATCACGCACTTCTTTGGGTTTGCCACGAGTCTCGCTCATCTCAACGACCTCAGGACAGCCCTCAGATGCAGCAGGTGCCGCACGCTGCCAATCATTGTTGTTCGGACTGAAGATTTGGCCTATGAGCCACTGAAACGTAGCCGGGGCCCCGAATAAACCGAATGGAAGTGTCACGAATTGGTGTAATTCCCCCCCCCCCCCCACCATACTGTTCCACGGAAGCCATCCTGGAGATATCCTGCAGTGGTATTCCCTCTCCATGTGACATGCCGGATGGCTCTCCGGCCTGAGTGATTGGGGTATGTGGCAAGCAGGGTATGGCCGAACAATAAGGATGGACGGCTGGGGGAGAATCATCACAATCAGCCGGAGGAGAGATAAAGAGGTGCCAGAGCTGCAATTTGAGAGAGAGAGAGAGAGAGAGAGAGAGAGATGCACAAAGCTGTGTGTGTGTTTGTGTGTGTTTGTGTGTGTCAGTGTGTGTGTTTGTTTGTGTGTGTGTGTGTGTGAGTGTGTGAGTGTGTGTGAGTGAGTGTGTGTGTGTGTGTGTGTGTGTGTGTGTGTGTGTATGTGTGTGTCTGTCTGTGTGTGTGTGTGTGTGTGTGTGTCTGTGTGTGTGTGTGTGAGTGTGTGTGTGTTTGTTGTGAATATGTTTGAATAAGGATAAACATGATGGTTGCTTTCAATGTTTGTTCACAATTCTTGTCTGTCCAGATCCATAGCCAGTATTTTTTAGGGTCGTCCATGTTTCTGCTTACGGTTTGTCATGTTTCTTGCATTAAAGAGTCATTAATGCCTAGAAAGGATCGGTCTCAGATGAACAGTGGCCTCAAGCATACAGATTTTTGCTTTTATAAATGCTGCAGGTCGACAAATGTATGGAACTGAAACTGTGAAATGCAATTTTTCTATTTCCTCACCGGTACACGGTCATGGCTTTAGTGAAAATGGATAGTGTTGTCATACAATACATATTCAAATCTATTAAAAAACAGACACACATGGCTTGTGCAACAGTAAAAACACTCAACAGTACCAAGAGAAAATGTGCAGTTAAAGAGACACTTTCACCAGGTCTGACCATTGAAAAACGAATACCGTCAGTTATGTTGTGATTATTATATACTATTTCTTCTATTGACGTTAAGTGACGTTTCATGTTGGCAAATCAGCTTTCATGTCAACATGTAGAAAAATTCCCACAATGATATTATGTTTGAGATTGATAGCTTTAAGTTTAAGATTCGCCCACGTCATGTTTCTCAGCACATGCGTCTAATTGTTTAAACGTGTTATTCATTTGAGATAATTGACCACCTCCCTAACCACACCAACCACTGGGAGAAATATGATGCTTTAAACGTGTGCTGGTTATTTGGCAAAGGCCCGGGGTTCAGTATTGGAGAATTGTGCATGTCATGGGACAGGACTCAATTGGATCTTTAAACATCTGAAAGGTGATACGGCCAGGGGTGTAAAGTAACTGAGTAAAAATACTTAAGTATTATTTGTATATACTCGAGTGCAATTTAAACTGAATACTTGTACGTTTCAAAAGTAAATAGTACTTTTTACTCCTTACTATCTTATTTATTCTTTAAAAGTACTCGTTACATTTTTGCAAATAATTTTAAGTGAGAAACACTGACTAAACTTTATTATAAACGTCTGCTACTTTTAATTGTAATCTTTCTCAGTGTCTCAAGGGGCTGGGCGCGCTGACGTCACAATTCGTGAGTGCCTTCTCCGTGTAACGAACATTGCGTGACTGTGGGAACTTTTTTCGCAAAATAAAACGTGGTTACACGTCTCAGGGCACTTCCGAGGTGAAGTGTCCACTGTGTGGCGCTAATAGCGAGTGAAATGATCTCCCGAACAGATGAGGTTTTTAAGGTTCTTTTACGACCGCCCTACCCCAAACCTTAAACCTAAACCTAACCGATAGTGTCATATAAAGCCAACGTGAGATGAAAAACAATTTCTGAAGCAAACACGCCATTTTGTGGTGCTTCTATGACACTTTGGAATCGCGTGTGGACTCGTGTGCTCTTCTGGACTCGTACCCGCTCCGTTGTATCGCATATGCAACGCTCCATCAGTCGAGCTACCACGCAATTAAATCACATTTAAACAAGCTTGTAAATGTAGTATTATAGGAGCTATATGATGCTCCCTTGCTCCCTATTTAGTGCATGACTTAACCTCCAGTGTGATGTCTGTCTGCACTGGTCTCAGAACAGTTATAGGAGAGCTATAGGACGCTCCCTTGCTCCCTATTTAGTGCATGACTTAACCTCCAGTGTGCTGTCTGTCTGCACTGGTCTCAGAACAGTTATAGGAGAGCTATAGGATGCTCCCTTTCTCCCTATTTAGTGCATGACTTAACCTCCAGTGTGCTGTCTGTCTGCACTGGTCTCAGAACAGTTATAGGAGAGATATAGGATGCTCCCTTTCTCCCTATTTAGTGCATGACTTAACCTCCAGTGTGCTGTCTGTCTGCACTGGTCTCAGAACAGTTATAGGAGAGCTATAGGATGCTCCCTTTCTCCCTATTTAGTGCATGACTTAACCTCCAGTGTGCTGTCTCTCTGCACTGGTCTCAGAACAGTTATAGGAGAGCTATAGGACGATCCCTTGCTCCCTATTTAGTGCATGACTTAACCTTCAGTGTGCTGTCTGTCTGCACTGGTCTCAGAACAGTTATAGGAGAGCTGTAGGATGCTCCCTTTCTCCCTATTTAGTGCATGACTTAACCTCCAGTGTGCTGTCTGTCTGCACTGGTCTCAGAACAGTTATAGGAGAGCTATAGGATGCTCCCTTGCTCCCTATTTAGTGCATGCCTTAACCTCCAGTGTGCTGTCTGTCTGCACTGGTCTCAGAACAGTTATAGGAGAGCTACAGGATGCTCCCTTGCTCCCTATTTAGTGCATGACTTAACCTCCAGTGTGCTGTCTGTCTGCACTGGTCTCAGAACAGTTATAGGAGAGATATAGGATGCTCCCATTGACTTGCATTGTAAGTGTCTCACTGGAACACACATTTGTGCTTTTATTAAAGAAAAGAAGGAACGAGTCAGAATCATTTTTGTGGTCATCAACATTATGCCACAAGTGCTGTCGACTGAGCTTCACTTGTAGTATTGTGTTTAAGACACCAGTCTTAAATTTGGTTTAATTTCCTTCATGCAAAATATGATTTCTTATCATGATTACTTTGTCAATCAACACATCTTCATTGTGTTTTTGGAGTTCGTCCTGAAATCAGAGAACATCCCTCTGAAGAACGAGAGTTTGAGTGGACGTTAATCCTAAGAACGGGTCTGTTCAAGGCATATGTTGATCCACTGGATGATAACAGCGGTCAGATGATGATAATGAGGAAACGCCATTGAGTTGGCCGTGAATCACAGGTGTATGGTCCAAATGAGAGCAGCACCACCTCATCAAACTAATTATAAATGACCTCATTGGCTCAAGACAGACATTAAATATAGTGAATACAAGCTTAATTACATACAGATCTCATGGACGAGTTTGAGCAGATGTTCCAAACACATCTTTGAGCCAAGTGGATTTTAAATGCTCCCAAAAATTATTTGCATCTTCAATAATTAAGTTGCTGGCATATAAAGTGTCTTAAGTGCTCATCAGTAACTATACGTACAGGGTCTTTAAACACCATAGATATGTAATAGTGTTGCTTTCTATCTTTTTTCTTTTTTTGCATTTCCATTAATCATATTTTCATGATTATTTCATATCTATATAAGTTTTCTTATCTCATGATATATATTTCTTTGTTTATTACTGGACAAATAAATAATATATTCACACAATTGACTATAACACATATATTTTCTGTGTGACATTGGTGAATTATTAGTAATCCATATGTGTGTAAATATTTATGCTATTTCTTACTCAAAGTGGTGCTGATGTTTCAGTGATTGACTTGATTTACATTTGACATGGATATCTGATGAAGCAGCGATGTGGACGTAAACTATAGCAAGTGTAACACATGAACAATATGATTTGTCTATTGTTATCTGAATGTACTACTGAAATTATGTAAATTGTGCATTTATTTAGACTCAAAAAGTGAGAAAAATATTTGTGTAGATTATGTGTAGATTGTTCAGATTATGTGTAGATTGTGTGTAGAGTATGTGTAGATTGTGTATAGATTATGTACATATTGTGTGTAGATTGTGTGTAGATTATGTGTAGATTGTTCAGATTATGTGCATATTATGTGTAGAGTATGTGTAGATTGTGTAGATTATATGCAGATTATGTGTAGATTGTTCATATTATGTGTAAATTGTGTGTAGATTATGTGTAAATTGTGTAGATTATGTGTAGATTGTTCAGATTATGTGTATATTGTGTGTATATTATGTGTAAATTGTGTAGATTATGTGTAGGTTGTTCAGATTATGTGCATATTATGTGTAGAGTATGTGTAGATTGTGCATATTATGTGCAGATTATGTGTAGATTGTTCATATTATGTGTAAATTGTGTAGATTATGTGTAGATTGTTCAGATTATGTGTATATTGTGTGTAGATTATGTGTAGATTGTTCAGATTGTGTATATTGTGTGTAGATTGTGTAAATTGTGTAGATTATGTGTAGATTGTTCCGATTATGTGTAGATTGTGCATATTATGTGCAGATTATGTGTAGATTGTTCAGATTATGTGTAAATTGTGTAGATTATGTGTAGATTGTTCAGATTATGTGTATATTGTGTGTAGATTATGTGTAAATTGTGTAGATTATGTGCATATTATGTGTAGAGTATGTGTAGATTGTGTGCAGATTGTGTGTAGATTATGTGTAGATTGTTCAGATTATGTGTATATTGTGTGTAGATTATGTGTAAATTGTGTAGATTATGTGCATATTATGTGTAGAGTATGTGTAGATTGTGTGCAGATTGTGTGTAGATTATGTGTAGATTGTTCAGATTATGTGCATATTATGTGTAGAGTATGTGTAGATTGTGCATATTACGTGCAGATTATGTGTAGATTGTGTAGATTATGTGTAAATTGTGTAGATTATGTGTAGATTGTTCAGATTATGTGTATATTGTTTGTAGATTATGTGTAAATTGTGTAGATTATGTGTAGATTGTTCAGATTATGTGTAGATTGTGTAGAGTATGTGTAGATTATGTACAGATTATGTGTAGATTGTTCAGATTATGTGCATATTATGTGTAGAGTATGTGTGGATTGTGCAGATTATGTGTAGAGTATGTGTAGATTGTTCAGATTACGTGTAGATTGTGTAGATTATGTGCAGATTATGTGTAGATTGTGTAGAGTATGTGTAGATTATGTGCAGATTATGTGTAGATTGTTCATATTATGTGCATATTATGTGTAGAGTATGTGTAGATTATGTGTAGATTGTGAAGATTATGTGCAGATTATGTGTAGATTATGTGTAGATTCTGTAGATTATGTGCAGATTCTGTAGATTATGTGCAGATTGTGTGTAGATTGTGTAGATTATGTACAGATTATTTGTAGATGATGTGTAGATTATGTAGATTGTGTGCAGATTGTGTAGATTATGTTCAGATTGTTCAGATTATGTGCATATTATGTGCAGATTGTGTGCATATTATGTGCAGATTATCTCCAGATTATGTGCAGATTATGTGCAGATTGTGTGTAGATTAGGTGTAGATTGTGTGCAGATTATGTACAGATTGTTCAGATTATGTTCATATTGTGTGCAGATTATGTGCAGATTATCTCCAGATTATGTGCAGATTATGTGCAGATTATGTACAGATTGTTCAGATTATGTTCATATTGTGTGCAGATTATGTGCAGATTATCTCCAGATTATGTGCAGATTATTTGTAGATTATGTGCAGATTGTTCAGATTATGTGTAGATTATGTGTAGCTCAATGTGTGTTTGACAGTTAGTTGCATCTCATGAATTGTCAGTGTGGAAGTATTGAATCCTGTTTCTATATCTGTTGCATCATCTCATTCATATATGAAAATAAAGCATCAAAATATTGCAGAATATATTCTAATCTATTAGTTTCTAATTGTCTTAAAAATGCTTTGAAAATTCAACACTATCTTGGCATTTTGTAGATACATTTGTGATAGATATGTTCGAGTCATTAAAGACCAGGATATGAATGAATGTTCGGCGAAAGGTGACGTTTGTCATTTCTACGCAACTCGCATCACCAAATAGTCAATGGGGTTTAATCTGTAAACATTAAACATACTCACTGTTTCAAAAGTATAGACACAAGATGTAAACAATATGTGAGTGCCAACTTGCGTGAGTTTTTAATGGAATAATTTAATTAAGTTCTTTTATAAAATTACAAAGATTGACCCCATTGACTTCCATTGTAAGTGGCTCACTGGATGATATCGTGCGACTACACTCGTTTGAATTCAACTTTCACGTCTGCCAATGACGTCGCCGGACGTTGATCTCCACGTGGTCACTATAATGTGGTTCTCGCTCTCGGTGGGGCGTGTGGTGAGTTGTGTGTGGATGCCTCGGAGAATAGCGTGAAGCCTCCACACGCGCTACGTCTCCATGGTAACGCGCTCAACAAGTCACGTGATGAGATGCGTGGATTGACGGTCTCAGACGGCAACTGAGATTCGTCCTCCGCCACCCTGATTGAGGCGAGTCACTACGCCACCACGAGGACTCAGAGCGCATTGGGAATTGGGCATTCCAACATTGGGGAGGAAAAAAATTAACAAAACAATTCAATTCAATTAAATAAGCATGTCCTGAAAGTCTCATGCGCGAAACTCCCGCTTACTTCCACATTAGACATCCGGGCATTTTTGTATATGATGAAATCGAACCAATTCATGCCAACAAACTCGTGCTTGGGTTGGTAAAATAATGTATTTAATACATCACTGAATAAAACCTACTAGAATATAATACAAAACTAATCCTAAACCCTTCACCCCCTGGTTCAGACAAACAGATGGTTCGCCCCAAAACTCGTGCCATTGGTTGAGTCAGAATGTGCCCTGTCGGACAAATCCCAGGCTTTTATTGGCACCTTTGCCTGAGAAAGTGGCATTAATGAAGACGGCAGCCGTCGCTCTGTTCTCCAGCAGGGTTGGAGAGGGTTTGTTGGCACTGCCCATGTTTCCAGCTCTACCGTCATTTGTATTTACACTTTCTGTGTGTCCTTGAAGTCTGGCTCGCTGTTCTGGCCCCCTTATAGTCTTTCCTTTATCAATTCCTCCTTGTTCTTTCTGCCCCAAGGGTCTTTTCCCTCAATGAATCGTCCAGAGGCGACTGACGAGTGTGAGGAATAGTGTGTAAGATGTGTTGAAGCCAACAGAACTCAAACTTTAAAAACATGTGAAGACAGAGCGAACGCCCTCTTTTCAGTGCTAACAAAGAACAAAATGAGGGGTGTTTGCTTGTGCAACTCATCACCACAATGCTATCATGTAGTTGGGGATTGCCAGTATTTTGACTATGCTGTAGCGATGTAGTGAACTACATTTTCCAAGCAGCAGTGCTGAATCATCACAAAACTGGTCGAAATTTCCTTAAATTTGTGTTGGGAACTCTGATTCATCTAAGTGAATCGGTTCTTTTGGACTGTTCATGTAAATGAACCAGTTAAAAGGAATGATTCACTTATATTCAGCATTGGGAACTATGATTCATGTAAGTGAATCGGTTCTTTTGGACTGTTCATGTAAATTAACCAGTTAAAAGGAATGATTCACTTATATTCAGCATAGGGAACTATGATTCATGTAAGTGAATCGGTTCTTTTGTACTGTTCATGTAAATGAACCAGTTAAAAGGAATGATTCACTTATATTCAGCATAGGGAACTATGATTCATGTAAGTGAATCGGTTCTTTTGGACTGTTCATATAAATTAACCAGTTAAAAAAACGATTCAATTATATTTTGTGTTGGGAACTATGATTCATGTAAGTGAATCGGTTCTTTTGGACTGTTCATATAAATGAACCGGTTAAAATAAATGATTCAATTATATTTTGTGTTGGGAACTCTGATTCATTTAAGTGAACCGATTCTTTTGGACTGTTCATGTCAATGAACCAGTTAAAAGGAATGATTCACTTATATTCAGCATTGGGAACTATGATTCATGTAAGTGAATCGGTTCTTTTGGACTGTTCATTTAAATGAACCAGTTAAAATAAATGATTAAATTATATTTTGTGTTAGGAACTCTAATTCATGTAAGAGAATCGGTTCTTTTGGACTGTTCATATAAATGAACCGGTTAAAATAAATGATTAAATTAGATTTTGTGTTAGGAACTCTGATTCGTTTAAGTGAATCGATTCTTTTGGACTGTTCATGTCAATGAACCAGTTAAAAGGAATGATTCACTTATATTCAGCATAGTGAACTATGATTCATGTAAGTGAATCGGTTCTTTTGGACTGTTCATATAAATGAATATATTAATTTAATATATTCAATATAAATTTACTAAAACAAATGAATAGTTCATTTTCAGAAAGAAATGTCAGCTTAATTAAATATATATATCTTTCAGGTGATATAGTTAAATTATCATAATAATAATTTAATTAATTAATCAAAAATCAAAAATTTTAGTCCATTTAATAATAAATAATAACATGAATTGATATAATCTGATAGTATATATATATATATATAGCAACAATGAGGAGGTTACCCCATGTGACTCTACCCTCCCTAGCAACCGGGACAATTTGGTTACCCCATGTGACCCTACCCTCCCTAGCAACCGGAACAATTTGGTTACCCCATGTGACTCTACCCTCCCTAGCAACCGGGCCAATTTGGTTACCCCATGTGACTCTACCCTCCCACTAGCAACCGGGACAATTTGGTTACCCCATGTGACTCTACAGTCTCACTAGCAACCGGGCCAATTTGGTTGCTAAGGAGACCTGACCGGAGTCAAACTCGTGACTCCAGGTGTGATAGTCAGCGTTAACACTCGCTGAGATACACAGACCCCAAAAGGCTATATTGTTAAAGATTATATGACATAGTTGACATCATTAATCTTAAATGTAGCGTTGTTTATTTAAAAGCTTTTACATTGTAACATTGTTGCTACACATTGTCATTAGCTTTGATGTTGCACTAGCGGCTGCATGGACCACTAACAAGCAAAGAGAAGCTCTGAGTGGATGGGAAGCTTTTCCCCTGTATTCTACATGTACAGATGAAAGCAGAGAAACTATTTAAAAACACTCCAAAATTCATTAGTGTCCTCTCAAAGCGCTCAGCGGTGAAGAGAGGTTACGCGGCCTCCACGAGTGCACCTTAAGAGCTTCATCTGGTGCTGCTCTGATAAACCAAGGAGAGGTTTTTAACCATCAAATCATGTGGAATAGAGAAAAGCACATTCCTTTTCATTATGACTCTGAGAGGAAGCACAAAGCATCTGTAATCAAACACACATTACTGCCATGACAACACATGGACAAACACAGGGAGAAGAGGGCGGGCACAGCAGGGCTCGGATGGGCCGTCACACTTTTTTCATTATCTAACGGAAGATTTGCTCAAGCATGAATGTTCTTGATTTCTCATTCTTTGGATTTTAATCTGTGCATCTGTGATGAAGCAGGTCGCTTTAAGGAGGGCCAGAATGTTCCTCTCAATGCTTTCTGACGTGGCCAGTGTCTTTGTGTTTCGCTATAGGCTGTATGGCTCCTATGTTTGGGGTTATGTCCCGTTGGTCTATATGGCATTGAGTTAATGACAACAATGAATGACATGTTTATGATACTTTTGGGTGATTACTAGGGCGTTGCATGTTGGTTGCAAGATGATTGCTTTCTGGTTGAAGTCAGAATTGATCCCTAAGTCTATATGACATCCTGATGGATATTTGTGGCTTGTTTTTCAATGGAAGTCTTTGGGATTTTTTGCTCATGGCAGTAAAAATGCAGTTCACATAAAATGACTTAAATAAACCTCTACTGTGATAAGCATGTTTTTAAAAGGTTTAAGGGGGGACATTTGTCATATGGTGCAACCATCTGCAGAGAGAAAGTGCAGAATCATTCTGTATTGTTATTTTACATTTGCATTTACTCACTAAAGAGATGCTTTTATCCAAAGCCACTTAGAAATGAGGAACACAGTAGAAGTGAATCATTCTAATGAGGTAATAACAGGGAAGGAAACAATTTAGTTGTAAAATGTTGTTAATATTTGAAAAAATTTTGTCCACAAAATTAAATTCAGGTGGTTTAACCGTCGTGCTGGTTGCCTTTCTGTTGTCATATGACAAAAAAATAAATAAATAAAAAATAAAAAATCATATATTTTTTACATTTTGTTCAGGTCAAATGCAGTAAACATGAGAAAACATTAATATTTATTAAAAATAATATATAAGAATATTTAAAATATATATTTTTGTACACTCATGTATTAAAGGTGCAAGAAAAGTGTTTTAAAATATTTTATTTGGTTTCACCACTTGCGATTTTTTAAGTTATTATTATTATTTTTTTATATTATATAATAACATTATATATGTTATTATATATTTATTTATTATTTTTTTTTGGAAGAGATGCTATAAATGTAAAATAAAAAATTTAAAAAAGTATATAAAAAAAAAAAACAGAGTATACCTAATGGACCCTCATGAATATGTTATTAAAAAATAAAAAAAATTCATATATTTTCAAAAAAATTTCAGGTTAAATGCAGTAAACATAAGAAAACATAAATATTTATTAAAAATAATATATACAAATATTTAAAATATATATTTTTGTACACTCACGTGTATTAAAGGTGCAAGAAAAATGTTTATATATATTTTATTTGGTTTCACCACTTTATTATTATTTTTATTTACTGAATTTTGATGCTATAAATGTAAAAAACATTTTTTAAAAATACCACCATTGATATATAGGTGGCACTCTTTCCAGATGAAGTACTGTAAACATTTTTAAGGAGGTAATAACATAAAAGGAAACAAAACTGTTGTAAATATTATCAGTGTTTGTAACTTTTGTCCATCAGTAAACAGTAAATATCACATATTTAAGAATTGTTATGAATCGGCACATTTTGTTCTGGTCAAATGGATTAACCGTAAGAAAACTTTTTGATATTTGTGATTTAAAAAATCTAGATATTTGTAATTTTTTTAAATTATTTTTACCTTTTTTTAACATTTTTGAAATGGATTTACTACATATACATTTTTGTTATTATTTACAGTATATTTTTGCTGTTAATTACAATCAATGCTCAGTCAGTTAGCTCCAGAGAGATTTAATAGTTAAATATTTAACCCTCATATTGCATTCGGGTCATTTTTGACCCGGGGGAGGTAGATCATCATTTTTCAATATTACAAAAAATGTCGTTTTTTGTACCGGAATCAAACTTTCAACCAGAAATCAGACTATCAAAATACACATAATAAAATAACTATTGTTCTATAATTATTATTATATAATTACATTTTACAATATACCAACCGATTGGAGTTTACGGGTCAATTTTGACCCGGGCTTTACATGATATTATGTCCATTTTGTGCATGTATGAAATTGATGTTTTCTTCTAAAAACTTCACTTATAGCGTACAGTACACTCACACATCAACATACATTAAATCATCTTAAAAACATAGTACAGAAATATTCATGTTGAATACTTGATTTGAACAAGTTTAGTTGAAAAAAATCACTTTTGAAATGTCAACAAATTTCCACGTTTTACTATTTCGAAAAATAAATGACATATTAATGAATTACGTTTATATTTATCAGTTACCATGCCAACAATATACATCTTTTTACATGTATGAACACTTATTAATGACTTATAATATACTTAAAGATGAAAACCATCATGTTATAAATGATTTATAAGCTTAAAACTGACCCGCTAATGCAAAAGGTGCATGGCCGATTCTGAACGCAATCGGAGGGTCAATAAAAGAAAATATAGAAACATAAAAACTTTTAATGGGCTTTGTATCGGCTGTGCGTGAAGTCTAATGGTTTCCATGACTTTTCTGGATTAGGACTCTGTAAACGAAGGCTGTTTTTCATTATACCACACACAGTTCATTCATGAACATATGCTCAAATACTCATGAAATATGACCACAGTTTCTGCTAATGGGCTTCCATAAAAATTCACAACTTGTCTTTTATCAGAACTGGCTGTATTTGTTTCCCGTGAGATGTTGGCAGCGGGAGTTGCGGGCGACACACTGGCACACTGATTGACTCTCAGACGCAAAGCAGACGAATGTGATGCAATTACAGGCGCACATTCATCACTCGCTATAGTTTTATAACAAGTGGTTGGTGCTGAAAGGTCAGATTTTAGGGGATTTGGTAAATGAATGTGTCACATTTGTAATGACTTTAGAGATAGCTTCCCTGTGATAATGGAAAACCTTCAGAGCTGCGGACTTATGAATGGAAAACACCTTCATCTGTCTCGCCGCTAGCTAGTGAAGTCTTTGTGGATGGACACGAGGAGACAAAAGGGGACGAGTTAATCACTGAGTGGACGTTGAAAAAGTGTCTTTGCTCATATTCCTTATCACTGAACACAAGCCCATCAATGACCATCAGTCCACAGCAATACACTTAACAATCGAATCGAGGGGCCGTTCACACGGGAGGTCATTCCACGTCGACTTAACCCACCTTAAAAGGCATTATTGATGAGGGTCTGGGTATCTCAGCGAGTATTGACGATGACTGTCACACCTGGAGTCGTGAGTTTGAATCCAGGGCGTGCTGAGTGACTCCAGCCGGGTCTCCATAGCAACCAAATTGGCCCGGTTGCTAGGGAGGGTAGAGTCACATGGGGTAACCAAATTGGCCTGGATGCTAGGGAGGGTAGAGTCACATGGGGTAACCAAATTGGCCCGGTTGCTAGGGAGGGTAGAGTCACATGGGGTAACCAAATTGGGCCGGATGCTACGTCTCCACGGTAACGTGTCACATGATAAGATGCGCCACCACGAGTACTTAGAGCGCACTGGGAAATGGGCGTTACAAATTGGTCAGAAAAAAAAGCATTATTGACAAATATATATGTATATATAAAACTTTAAAAAGTAGGTTGTCACATATCTTATATAAAAGTGTATTTTTGGATGCTAGAAAAACACGGTTTTGCCATTGTTTTTAATCATTTGTTTTATGACATGTGATTTATGATACATAAATAAAGGCACAACAAATGTTGTTCCAGTTTTAGACATGATTTGTACTTCAGATCTTTGTTTTGTTGGACAAGAAAAACTTGCTTCATTCCATGTGACCCACATTTGGTTTTCAACCAATGAAAATGCGTAAAATGTAATATAATTTACACATGGAGCCATATTGATAGCCCCATATCTCTGGGAATGAACAATATAGGGCTTTATAAATGAGCATACTATAAGTAAAGTTTGTTCTGGAGCAGAATATAAAAGGATATTATGATATCTTTAATACTTCTGGAGTTATAGGCACTCAAACTTTGGAAAAACAACACAAAAAAGTGTTTTTTCCCATTTTTGGACTCTCAGCATTGGCATATAATACAACAAGAGGTGCTGAAATCAACTGATATTATTAATAGATCTCCCAAACTCTGTGTACAAATAAAATAATGATGCTGACGCCTTTCTAAGGTCATTTTCTTGACCTGTAGTTTTGGCGAAAAGTGTCATTTTGAGCCGCTTCTACAAAATAATGGATTACTCAGTAAATATCTCATTTTTTCAGCACAACTTTCATAAAGCAGAATTCCTGAATATTTGTCTTACAAGAACTGTGAGTAAATATAATGGGTGATATTTTGGTAATGATTAAACACTATTAGTTTTCCAGGTCTCTTTACTTATGATTTCCTTTAAAGCCTGAAGACCTTCCGATTATAATGATGGCATTTTATAGAATTGATAAAAACGGACCATTTCAAGGTTTGATTTTTATAAACGTTGAAATCCGTGCTAGCTGCAGATACGAGCAGAAGTCACAGTGGAAAGTTGAAGTAAAATTAGGGTTGATTCCATGATATGATTATATCCTTGATAAAAGTCTTTGAGTTCCAGTTGCGCTTTGAAAACGTAAAGCTCATAAACGTCGTGAGCGTCATGTCATCTGCCGTAATCTCCTGGAGCGTTTAGCATGCGGCTCGCCGCTGCCAGCCGTTTAGAGGCCTTAGTCACACATTATTGTGCTGTGCTTTTATCTCAAATTCGTTCTTAAAGCCCGAGCCAAAGAAAGCTTTACGTGGATCCTGAAGGGTGAAATTCAAAACCCTGCTCGCCCACTTCATAATCGCCAACCTTTTGAACTTTGAACCTCACCAAAATCAGCCCAAACAAACATGTCGATGTGCCGTCAGTGTGCGTGACACGAAATAGACCAGATTCCTGGTGTCGTTTTCTAGATGTTTTGTAAATAAATACAAATAAATCAATAAATCTACTTTTTTTGCAGAAGTTCCCTCACACGAGACTGTATACCTTTACAAATATAATCTTGTTTACCAGAGTTTTCACCAAAATTGGTTTCTAACATTATTGGAACTACTGAGTTTGATGTAATTTCACTTGGTGCAGAATGGCCATCGGAAGAACCGGGACTTTTCCTGTGGTGATATGCCAACTTGGGCCGAGATATGATGCAGGGGGGCTGTGAAACGGTGCCGTTTATACAGCAGCAGTTATAACATTATAACTTCTGCTGTGTTAACATTGTATGTTGCTTGTGTTATAACACATTGTACTCTAAAGTATAACTATGAATAGGGGAAGTCTTATAATGTATTATAACAGTAGTTATAACATTAACTTTATTAACTTCTGCTGTGTTTATATTGAATGTTGCTTGTGTTATAACACATTATACTCTAAAGTATAACTATGAATAGGGGAAGTCTTATAATGTATTATAACAGTAGTTATAACATTAACTTTATTAACTTCTGCTGTGTTAACATTGGATGTTGCTTGTGTTATAACACATTATACTAAAGTATAACTATGAATAGGGGAAGTATTATAATGTATTATAACAGTAGTTATAACATTATAACTTCTGCTGTGTTAACATTGAATGTTGCTTGTGTTATAACACATTATACTAAAGTATAACTATGAATAGGGGAAGTCTTATAATGTATTATATCAGTAGTTATAACATTATAACTTCTGCTGTGTTAACATTGAATGTTGCTTGTGTTATAACACATTGTAGTCTAAAGTATAACTATGAATAGGGGAAGTCTTATAATGTATTATAACAGTAGTTATAACATTAACTTTATTAACTTCTGCAGTGTTAACATTGTATGTTGCTTATGTTATAACACATTATACTCTAAAGTATAACTATGAATAGAGGAAGTCTTATAATGTATTATAACAGTAGTTATAACATTAACTTTATTAACTTCTGCAGTGTTAACATTGTATGTTGCTTATGTTATAACACATTATACTCTAAAGTATAACTATGAATAGAGGAAGTCTTATAATGTATTATAACAGTAGTTATAACATTAACTTTATTAACTTCTGCAGTGTTAACATTGTATGTTGCTTATGTTATAACACATTATACTCTAAAGTATAACTATGAATAGGGGAAGTCTTATAATGTATTATAACAGTAGTTATAACATTAACTTTATTAACTTCTGCAGTGTTAACATTGTATGTTGCTTATGTTATAACACATTATACTCTAAAGTATAACTATGAATAGGGGAAGTCTTATAATGTATTATAACAGTAGTTATAACATTAACTTTATTAACTTCTGCAGTGTTAACATTGTATGTTGCTTATGTTATAACACATTATACTCTAAAGTATAACTATGAATAGGGGAAGTCTTATAATGTATTATAACAGTAGTTATAACATTAACTTTATTAACTTCTGCAGTGTTAACATTGTATGTTGCTTATGTTATAATACATTATACTCTAAAGTATAACTATGAATAGAGGAAGTCTTATAATGTATTATAACAGTAGTTATAACAGTATAACTTCTGTTGCATTAACATTGAATGTTGCTTGTGTTATAACACATTATACTCTAAAGTATAACTATGAATAGAGGAAGTCTTATAATGTATTATAACAGTAGTTATAACATTAACTTTATTAACTTCTGCAGTGTTAACATTGTATGTTGCTTATGTTATAACACATTATACTCTAAAGTATAACTATGAATAGGGGAAGTCTTATAATGTATTATAACAGTAGTTATAACATTAACTTTATTAACTTCTGCAGTGTTAACATTGTATGTTGCTTATGTTATAACACATTATACTCTAAAGTATAACTATGAATAGGGGAAGTCTTATAATGTATTATAACAGTAGTTATAACATTATAACATCTGCTGTGTTAACATTGTATGTTGCTTGTGTTATAACACATTATACTCTAAAGTATAACTATGAATAGAGGAAGTCTTATAATGTATTATAACAGTAGTTATAACAGTATAACTTCTGTTGCATTAACATTGGATGTTGCTTGTGTTATAACACATTATACTCTAAAGGATAACTATGAATAGGGGAAGTCTTATAATGTATTATAACAGTAGTTATAACATTAACTTTATTAACTTCTGCTGTGTTAACATTGAATGTTGCTTGTGTTATAACACATTATACTCTAAAGGATAACTATGAATTGGGGAAGTCTTATAATGTATTATAACAGTAGTTATAACATTAACTTTATTAACTTCTGCTGTGTTAACATTGAATGTTGCTTGTGTTATAACACATTATACTCTAAAGGATAACTATGAATAGGGGAAGTCTTATAATGTATTATAACAGTAGTTATAACAGTATAACTTCTGTTGCATTAACATTGGATGTTGCTTGTGTTATAACACATTATACTCTAAAGGATAACTATGAATAGGGGAAGTCTTATAATGTATTATAACAGTAGTTATAACATTAACTTTATTAACTTCTGCTGTGTTAACATTGAATGTTGCTTGTGTTATAACACATTATACTCTAAAGGATAACTATGAATTGGGGAAGTCTTATAATGTATTATAACAGTAGTTATAACATTAACTTTATTAACTTCTGCTGTGTTAACATTGAATGTTGCTTGTGTTATAACACATTATACTCTAAAGGATAACTATGAATAGGGGAAGTCTTATAATGTATTATAACAGTAGTTATAACATTAACTTTATTAACTTCTGCTGTGTTAACATTAGATGTTGCTTGTGTTATAACACATTATACTCTAAAGGATAACTATGAATAGGGGAAGTCTTATAATGTATTATAACAGTAGTTATAACATAATAACTTCTGCTGCGTTAACATTGTATGTTGCTTGTGTTATAACACATTATACTCTAAAGTATAACTATGAATAGGGGAAGTCTTATAATGTATTATAACAGTAGTTATAACATTTACTTTATTAACTTCTGCTGTGTTAACATTGAATGTTGCTTGTGTTATAACACATTATACTCTAAAGTATAACTATGAATAGGGGAAGTCTTATAATGTATTATAACAGTAGTTATAACATTTACTTTATTAACTTCTGCTGTGTTAACATTGGATGTTGCTTGTGTTATAACACATTCTACTAAAGTATAACTATGAATAGGGGAAGTCTTATAATGTATTATAACAGTAGTTATAACATTAACTTTTTTAACTTCTGCTGTGTTAACATTAGATGTTGCTTGTGTTATAACACATTATACTCTAAAGGATAACTATGAATAGGGGAAGTCTTATAATGTATTATAACAGTAGTTATAACATAATAACTTCTGCTGTGTTAACATTGTATGTTGCTTGTGTTATAACACATTATACTCTAAAGTATAACTATGAATAGGGGAAGTCTTATAATGTATTATAACAGTAGTTATAACATTTACTTTATTAACTTCTGCTGTGATAACATTGAATGTTGCTTGTGTTATAACACATTATACTAAAGTATAACTATGAATAGGGGAAGTCTTATAATGTATTATAACAGTAGTTATAACATTAACTTTATTAACTTCTGCTGTGTTAACATTAGATGTTGCTTGTGTTATAACACATTATACTCTAAAGGATAACTATGAATAGGGGAAGTCTTATAATGTATTATAACAGTAGTTATAACATAATAACTTCTGCTGTGTTAACATTGTATGTTGCTTGTGTTATAACACATTATACTCTAAAGTATAACTATGAATAGGGGAAGTCTTATAATGTATTATAACAGTAGTTATAACATTTACTTTATTAACTTCTGCTGTGTTAACATTGGATGTTGCTTGTGTTATAACACATTATACTCTAAAGTATAACTATGAATAGGTCATTATTCTAATGTATTATAACTGTAGTTATAATTATTTATGAGAAGTTATAATGTGTTATAAGGTGTTTTCTGAGATATTATTAATGCATTATAAATATGGGCATTATAGAAAGTGTTGCTGAATATATTCTTCTGCTGTGTTTGTAAATGTGATCTGATCTTTTCTGGTTGGCGTTTTCTTACCAAACTGTTGGATAAGATTCTGGTGTTACGTAAAATCTCCATCATACTCCGTCTGCTGTGAATTTAAACCTGTGTTCGACATCATGTGCTCATGTAAGTGGCCAAAATCAGCTGACAGCGCGGCTCGGCCGATTGATGAACCCGTTTCATTGTTGTTTTTAATATTGCCTGAATGATCTCAACGTGTTTCCACATATCACAGTCACCAAAGCGCACTCGCAGAAGAGTTTAAGGGGTGCACAAAACTGCTAAATAACTTTTTATTTCCAAGATGAAAACTGGACACACACAACAGGATGAGGTCTTGTAAAAACCAAGTTTGTTATCTGATTACATAGTACTTAGTTACTAATCACGTTTACTTAAAGTAACACGTGGCATTTTATATTCTAGTTATCAAAATACAGTTATTGAGCTGTATAGAATCATTCAAAGCATTTATTATGTTGGAGTTTATGTCTGTGAATATTAACTTGCATCTAACAGTGAATAAATAGTAAATATTGACTTTATTATGAATTTGAGTGTAACATAAAAATTAAAGTAATTAGTAATGTGATTACTTTTACCGTAAATAAATCCGTAAAGTAATTAAGTACAGTTCTAGAGAAGCAATCAGTTATTAGTAATGGATTACTTTTACCGTGAAGAGATCCGTAAAGTAATTAACTATAGTTCTAGAGAAGTAATTAGTTATTAGTAGTGGATTACTTTTACCGTGAAGAAATCCGTAAAGTAATTAAGTACAGTTCTAGAGAAGTAATTAGTTATTAGTAGTGGATTACTTTTTTGAGTAACTTATCCAACAGATTTGTTAATTGCAGTATAATGCATACTGTTACACACAGAATAGTAGCATAATATTTGTTAGGGTTGTATATATTATAATATGTATATACCGCACAATATAGTCGTATAAATAGTCACATCCCTTCCTTTGATGTGAATATGGGAACAACAGATAGTTCTGGAATTTTAATCATCTTTGCTTTAGATTAAAATTAACCTCATTTATATAAATGCTGATGTGTAATAAATGATGTATATTTTTGTAGTTGAGAGATGATTGACAGGACACACTCATCTCATTTCTTTTTTTAAACATGAGATGTGAATAATAGAAGGCCAAGCGGGTGGGTAAAAAATGGTGATGGGAGAACTGTCTTTAATAACCGAATTAAGGATATGATTAAAGTCACGAAGGCCTCTTGAATAATTCAAGCAACATTTATTTCTCAGGAAATCAACTGTAAAACACATTCGGAGTTCTGCTCTGCCATAGATTCCACTTTTAATCCACACGATGCTGACGGATCGCGTTATAAAACACACTAATTAAATCTGAAAAGGAAAATGAATTGTGCCAATATTTCATTCCCCGCCGTCATTATGGCGTGGAGTTAAACTACATTTGCCATCAAAGTATTAAAGGCATAAATCACGGGTCAAATAAAAGCGTGAGCTGGAGAGTTATTGTTTGAACAGAACGACAGTCGAATTTATGACCCGTGGTCAGACAGGGGGCGAAACGTTTCCATGCACCTGTGATGTCATCAGAGAGCACACGTGTCACACATCACTCAGTCCATCCACATTAAACCATCATCTGCGTCCCAGTTCAACAGTGGCGTGTAGTCTGAAAGAGTGCATTATGGGTATATTTCTGATCAGGCAACATCATGTGACTGGGGTACACATTCTCACATCCACCCTCAGAAGTATCCACTGGAGTAAAAAGTATAACAAGCCCCGTTCTTCTTTACTTGTATGTAAATAATACATTTATGTCATTTAAAACATGATGCACTGATTTTTTGTTTATTTCATATAATGTTGTGTTCTGTGAGTAATCGATAACAAGGACACAAACAGACAAGAGATGCAGTTTTAATTATTGTTATTCATATCAAACGTTTGTTCCTGTTTGTACAGCTGAAAAAAGCAAGTAGAGAAATCAGAGAAGCTAAAGAGGAAATTAAACCAGTAAAACCAGCAAAACCAGTGTAAACAGAACTACAGAGGGGACTAACACACACACACAAACACTCACTCACACACACACTCACACACACACACACACACTCACACACACACTCACTCACACACACAGACACACACACACACACACACTCACACACACACTCTCACACAAACACACACTTTCTAACACACACACACACACACACAAACACACACCCACATCCACACACACACACACTCGCACTCACTCACACACACATCCACACACACACACTCACACAAACACACACACACACACTCACTCAGACACACACACACAAACACACACCCACATCCACACACACACACACTCACAAACACACACACACACACACACACTCACTCACACACACACACTCACACTCACACACTCACACACACACACACACACACACTCACTCACACACACACTCACACACTCACACACTTACGCACACTCACACACATACACACTCACTCACTCACACACACACACACACACACACTCACACACACACACACACTCACACTCACACACACACACACACACACACACTCATGCACACTCACACACACACACACACACACTTACTCACACACACACTCACACACACACACACTCACACACACTTACTCACACACACACACTCACACACACTCACACACACTTACTCACACACACACTCAAACACACACACACACTCACACACACTTACACACACACACTCACACACACACACACTCACACACACTTACTCACACACACACTCACACACACACACTCACTCACTCACACAAACACTCACACACACACACACACTCACACACACATCATCAGAGATGATGGTTTGTGGTAATAGTTAAGATCATGTATGTATGGCGTGTGATCTTAAATGAATATATTCTGTTTCAGGCTCAAGCTGCGTTCACAATTGAATTGAGAATTACTTACATTTAATCTGAGGTGGAAAATAGGATGTAGAATATGAATTCTAATTGAATGAAGTTTCAGTATAAAAATTGTATCATACACGCAACATATGTGCCATTTCTAGACACATTAGATAATAATAATGTTCCATATTTTACCTACAGACCATTTTATTGACAGTATATATGCAATAGAAATGCATAATTTGTATTAAATAGGCTAAAATATTTTTGCATATATACAGTATTACATTAAGATGCGGTTGAAGAAGTTGAGAAAAAAATATTTAAAAAAATGCGGTTGGAGTTGAGAAAAAAATATTTAAAAAAATGCGGTTAAAGTTGAGAAAATAAAATAAAAAAAGTGGTTGAAGTTCCATCCATCCATCCATCGTCAACCGCTTATCCTGTACAGGGTTGCGGGGGGCTGGATCCTATCCCAGCTAACATTGGGCGAAAGGCGGGGTACACCCTGGACAGGTCGCCAGTCCATTTCAGGTGGTTGAAGTTGAGAAAATAAAATAAAAAAATGTGGTTGAAGTTGAGAATTAGTTTTTTTTAAATTCGGTTGAAGTTGAGAAAAAAAAATGCGGTTAAAGTTGAGAAAATAAAATAAAAAATGCAGTTAAAGTTGAGAAAATAAAATAAAAAAATTTGGTTGACGTTGAGAAAATAAAATAAAAAAATGCGGTTAAAGTTGAGAAAATAAAATAAAAAAAAGTGGTTGAAGTTCCATCCATCCATCGTCAACCGCTTATCCTGTACAGGGTCGCGGGGGGCTGGATCCTATCCCAGCTAACATTGGGCGAAAGGCGGGGTACACCCTGGACAGGTCGCCAGTCCATCGCAGGCGGTTGAAGTTGAGAAAATAAAATATAAAAAATGTGGTTAAAGTTGAGAAAATAAAATATAAAAAATGCGGTTGAAGTTGAGAAAATAAAATATGAAAAATGCGGTTGAAGTTGAGAAAATAAAATATGAAAAATGCGGTTAAAGTTGAGAAAATAAAATATAAAAAATGCGATTGAAGTTGAGAAAATAAAATATAAAAAATGCGGTTAAAGTTGAGAAAATAAAATTAAAAAATGCGGTTAAAGTTGAGAAAATAAAATATAAAAAATGCGGTTAAAGTTGAGAAAATAAAATATTGAAAATGTGGTTAAAGTTGAGAAAAAAAATGCGATTGAAGTTGAGAAAATAAAATATAAAAAATGAGGTTAAAGTTGAGAAAATAAAATAAAAAATGCGGTTAAAGTTGAGAAAATAAAATATAAAAATGCGGTTGAAGTTGAGAAAATAAAATATAAAAAATGCGGTTGAAGTTGAGAAAATAAAATACAAAAATGCGGTTGAAGTTGAGAAAATAAAATAAAAAAATGCGGTTGAAGTTGAGAAAATAAAATATAAAAAATGCGGTTGAAGTTGAGAAAATAAAATACAAAAATGCGGTTAAAGTTGAGAAAATAAAATAAAAAAATGCGGTTGAAGTTGAGAAAATAAAATAAAAAAATGCGGTTGAAGTTGAGAAAAAAAATATAAAAAATGCGGTTGAAGTTGAGAAAATAAAATAAAAAAATGCGGTTGAAGTTGAGAAAATAAAATATAAAAAATGCGGTTGAAGTTGAGAAAATAAAATTAAAAAATGTGGTTAAAGTTGAGAAAATAAAATATAAAAAATGCGGTTGAAGTTGAGAAAATAAAATATGAAAAATGCGGTTGAAGTTGAGAAAATAAAATATAAAAAATGCGGTTGAAGTTGAGAAAATAAAATTAAAAAATGAGGTTAAAGTTGAGAAAATAACATAAAAAAATGCGGTTAAAGTTGACAAAATAAAATATGAAAAATGCGGTTAAAGTTGAGAAAATAAAATAAAAAAATGTGGTTGAAGTTGAGAAAAAAAATGCGATTGAAGTTGATAAAATAAAATAAAAAAATGCGGTTAAAGTTGAGAAAATAAAATAAAACAATGCGGTTGAAGTTGAGAAAAAAAAATGCGATTGAAGTTGAGAAAATAAAATATAAAAAATGCGGTTAAAGTTGAGAAAATAAAATAAAAAATGCGGTTAAAGTTGAGAAAATAAAATAAAAAAATGCGGTTAAAGTTGAGAAAATAAAATATAAAAAATGCGGTTAAATTTGAGAAAATAAAATATAAAAAATGCGGTTAAATTTGAGAAAATAAAATATAAAAAATGCAGTTAAAGTTGAGAAAATAAAATATAAAAAATGCGGTTAAAGTTGAGAAAATAAAATATAAAAAATGCGGTTAAAGTTGAGAAAATGAAATACAAAAATGCGGTTGAAGTTGAGAAAAAAAATGCGATTGAAGTTGAGAAAATAAAATATAAAAAATGCGGTTAAAGTTGAGAAAATAAAATAAAAAATGCGGTTAAAGTTGAGAAAATAAAATACAAAAATTCGATTGAAGTTGAGAAAATAAAATATAAAAATGCGGTTGAAGTTGAGAAAATAAAATAAAAAAATGCGGTTAAAGTTGAGAAAATAAATGCGATTGAAGTTGAGAAAATAAAATATAAAAAATGCGGTTAAAGTTGAGAAAATAAAATAAAAAATGCGGTTAAAGTTGAGAAAATAAAATATAAAAATGCGGTTGAAGTTGAGAAAATAAAATATAAAAAATGCGGTTGAAGTTGAGAAAATAAAATACAAAAATGCGGTTGAAGTTGAGAAAATAAAATAAAAAATGCGGTTGAAGTTGAGAAAATAAAATATAAAAAATGCGGTTGAAGTTGAGAAAATAAAATACAAAAATGCGGTTGAAGTTGAGAAAATAAAATAAAAAAATGCGGTTGAAGTTGAGAAAATAAAATATAAAAAATGCGGTTGAAGTTGAGAAAATAAAATAAAAAAATGTGGTTGAAGTTGAGAAAATAAAATATAAAAAATGCGGTTGAAGTTGAGAAAATAAAATATGAAAAATGCGGTTGAAGTTGAGAAAATAAAATATAAAAAATGCGGTTGAAGTTGAGAAAATAAAATTAAAAAATGCGGTTAATGTTGAGAAAATAAAATAAAAAAATGCGGTTAAAGTTGAGAAAATAAAATAAAAAAATGCGGTTGAAGTTGAGAAAAAAAATGCGATTGAAGTTGAGAAAATAAAATTAAAAAATGCGGTTAAAGTTGAGAAAATAAAATAAAACAATGCGGTTGAAGTTGAGAAAAAAAATGCGATTGAAGTTAAGAAAATAAAATATAAAAAATGCGGTTAAAGTTGAGAAAATAAAATAAAAAATGCGGTTAAAGTTGAGAAAATAAAATATAAAAATGCGGTTGAAGTTGAGAAAATAAAATAAAAAAATGCGGTTAAAGTTGAGAAAATAAAATAAAAAAATGCGGTTAAATTTGAGAAAATAAAATATAAAAAATGCAGTTAAAGTTGAGAAAATAAAATATAAAAAATGCGGTTAAAGTTGAGAAAATAAAATACAAAAATGCGGTTGAAGTTGAGAAAAAAAATGCGATTGAAGTTGAGAAAATAAAATATAAAAAATGCGGTTAAAGTTGAGAAAATAAAATAAAAAATGCGGTTAAAGTTGAGAAAATAAATGCGATTGAAGTTGAGAAAATAAAATATAAAAAATGCGGTTAAAGTTGAGAAAATAAAATAAAAAATGCGGTTGAAGTTGAGAAAATAAAATATAAAAATGCGGTTGAAGTTGAGAAAATAAAATATAAAAAATGCGGTTGAAGTTGAGAAAATAAAATACAAAAATGCGGTTGAAGTTGAGAAAATAAAATAAAAAATGCGGTTGAAGTTGAGAAAATAAAATATAAAAAATGCGGTTGAAGTTGAGAAAATAAAATACAAAAATGCGGTTGAAGTTGAGAAAATAAAATAAAAAAATGCGGTTGAAGTTGAGAAAATAAAATATAAAAAATGCGGTTGAAGTTGAGAAAATAAAATTAAAAAATGTGGTTGAAGTTGAGAAAATAAAATATAAAAAATGCGGTTGAAGTTGAGAAAATAAAATATGAAAAATGCGGTTGAAGTTGAGAAAATAAAATATAAAAAATGCGGTTGAAGTTGAGAAAATAAAATTAAAAAATGCGGTTAAAGTTGAGAAAATAAAATAAAAAAATGCGGTTAAAGTTGAGAAAATAAAATAAAAAAATGCGGTTGAAGTTGAGAAAAAAAATGCGATTGAAGTTGAGAAAATAAAATTAAAAAATGCGGTTAAAGTTGAGAAAATAAAATAAAACAATGCGGTTGAAGTTGAGAAAAAAAATGCGATTGAAGTTAAGAAAATAAAATATAAAAAATGCGGTTAAAGTTGAGAAAATAAAATAAAAAATGCGGTTAAAGTTGAGAAAATAAAATATAAAAATGCGGTTGAAGTTGAGAAAACAAAATAAAAAAATGCGGTTAAAGTTGAGAAAATAAAATAAAAAAATGCGGTTAAATTTGAGAAAATAAAATATAAAAAATGCAGTTAAAGTTGAGAAAATAAAATATAAAAAATGCGGTTAAAGTTGAGAAAATAAAATACAAAAATGCGGTTGAAGTTGAGAAAAAAAATGCGATTGAAGTTGAGAAAATAAAATATAAAAAATGCGGTTAAAGTTGAGAAAATAAAATAAAAAATGCGGTTAAAGTTGAGAAAATAAAATACAAAAATGCGGTTGAAGTTGAGAAAATAAAATATAAAAATGCGGTTGAAGTTGAGAAAATAAAATACAAAAATGCGGTTGAAGTTGAGAAAATAAAATAAAAAAATGCGGTTGAAGTTGAGAAAATAAAATATAAAAAATGCGGTTGAAGTTGAGAAAATAAAATACAAAAATGCGGTTAAAGTTGAGAAAATAAAATAAAAAAATGCGGTTGAAGTTGAGAAAATAAAATAAAAAAATGCGGTTGAAGTTGAGAAAATAAAATATAAAAAATGCGGTTGAAGTTGAGAAAATAAAATTAAAAAATGTGGTTAAAGTTGAGAAAATAAAATATAAAAAATGCGGTTGAAGTTGAGAAAATAAAATATGAAAAATGCGGTTGAAGTTGAGAAAATAAAATATAAAAAATGCGGTTGAAGTTGAGAAAATAAAATTAAAAAATGAGGTTAAAGTTGAGAAAATAACATAAAAAAATGCGGTTAAAGTTGACAAAATAAAATATGAAAAATGCGGTTAAAGTTGAGAAAATAAAATAAAAAAATGTGGTTGAAGTTGAGAAAAAAAATGCGATTGAAGTTGATAAAATAAAATAAAAAAATGCGGTTAAAGTTGAGAAAATAAAATAAAACAATACGGTTGAAGTTGAGAAAAAAAAATGCGGTTAAAGTTGAGAAAATAAAATAAAAAATGCGGTTAAAGTTGAGAAAATAAAATAAAAAAATGCGGTTAAAGTTGAGAAAATAAAATAAAAAATGCGGTTGAAGTTGAGAAAAAAAAATGCGATTGAAGTTGAGAAAATAAAATATAAAAAATGCGGTTAAAGTTGAGAAAATAAAATAAAAAAATGTGGTTGAAGTTGAGAAAAAAAATGCGATTGAAGTTGATAAAATAAAATAAAAAAATGCGGTTAAAGTTGAGAAAATAAAATAAAACAATACGGTTGAAGTTGAGAAAAAAAAATGCGGTTAAAGTTGAGAAAATAAAATAAAAAATGCGGTTAAAGTTGAGAAAATAAAATATAAAAATGTGGTTGAAGTTGAGAAAATAAAATATAAAAAATGCGGTTAAAGTTGAGAAAATAAAATAAAAAAATGCGGTTAAAGTTGAGAAAATAAAATAAAAAAATGCGGTTAAAGTTGAGAAAATAAAATATAAAAAATGTGGTTAAATTTGAGAAAATAAAATATAAAAAATGCAGTTAAAGTTGAGAAAATAAAATATAAAAAATGCGGTTAAAGTTGAGAAAATAAAATACAAAAATGCGGTTGAAGTTGAGAAAAAAAATGCGATTGAAGTTGAGAAAATAAAATATAAAAAATGCGGTTAAAGTTGAGAAAATAAAATAAAAAAATGCGGTTAAAGTTGAGAAAATAAATGCGATTGAAGTTGAGAAAATAAAATATAAAAAATGCGGTTAAAGTTGAGAAAATAAAATAAAAAAATGCGGTTAAATTTGAGAAAATAAAATATAAAAAATGCAGTTAAAGTTGAGAAAATAAAATATAAAAAATGCGGTTAAAGTTGAGAAAAAAAAATAAAAAAATTCGGTTGAAGTTGAGAAAAAATAAATAAAAAAATGCGGTTGAAGTTGAGAAAAAAAAATGCGGTTGAAGTTGAGAAAATAAAATATAAAAAATGCGGTTGAAGTTGAGAAAAAAAAAAAAAAAAATGCGGTTAAAGTTGAGAAAATAAAATAAAAAAAAGTGGTTAAAGTTGAGAATTTTTTTTTTTTAAATGCGGTTGAATTTGAGAAAAAAACTGCAAAACAGCGAAACTGTAATTTAAAATATTGGCAGAAATGTTAATGGCCCATAAAAGGCTTCACTCTCAATATGCAAAATATTTTTTTTATTTGTTTCTTTTGATGATGGAGTAAAATAGGACCATGGCATATTTAATTTTCATAATCGTAATAGCAGTCCTCTAAATTCCCTTCCCTATCGTTCCAATTCTACTTCCTGTAGGAGTGGGCAGTTCAATTCACATTCGTTCAGTAAAAAGGACCGTGCCTTGTTCACAAAGAGACACGATGAAAGACGTTCTGTTGATGTGGACTATCATGACAAGATGATTTCATTGATTTATTCTCAATATCAAACAAAAACATCAACTCTAAAACATTCTGCACCGCAGCAAAACATTATAAAGTAGTGCTGGATGCTGTTAGTCTGTGCAACTCTTTTCAGTGGGAACACAACACACATGTACGGGGTGAGCAGGTAAAAGCAAGAGGTGAAACAGCCAACAGAACACTTTATTAACATGTTTGTCATTATCAAGTCCATGCACATGCCACATTACGAAACCGGCCAGTTCCTTCAGTTTAAAAAGCAAAAACGGACCCCTGGCTCGCGATAACGCGGGAGCCAAAGGAGTCAAAAAACGTCAGTCCTAGATGATTGGATCCTCATGGTGATGAAAAATGTTGGCAGGAGATCTGAAACATAATTATGTAGACGAGGCCCTCCTGTTAGCTCAGGGGTTTAAAGGTGGACACTCATTGGCTGCAGAAAGCGTTGAAACGTTTATTGTGTGAACACCCCTCGAAACTCTGCGCACATTTTTCACTCATTTTTTCACTTTTTTAGAAAAGACATGTGAATCAAATTAATACCTCAATATCAAACATTATGTACAACACATTTTGATCCTAACATTTAATGTGATATTAATAATAACAATGTTGAATCATAATAATAATAATAATAATTAATAATCATAATAATAACAATAATCAATGTGTCTATTTTTCCTTGTCCTCCAGAAAGGTACAAACAAAACAAGTATTATTCTAACACTATAATGTTACTTTTCCGACTACTTCAGGATACACAGTATCCATTTATGACGCTGATTCCTGTTTCCCAGTTCAATGTGTGTATAAAGTGTGGTAACCATGGCAATAATCAGAGTAAAAATGATACAAATAACACTGAAGCTGAATTTCAAAAGGTTCTTTCATGGTTTCTGATGCACAACCATGAAACGGAGCACATGTGGTGTTTTTCTCTAGTGCCGATGTTGCAAAGCCGAGCGGCTGAACTCGCTATATTAGCGTTCAATTGAAAACAAACAAAACGCAGTTTGTTTGTGGTACTAGCGGACGGAAACTGGCCAATTGAGAATTAAAAAGGCAGGAACGATTATCCAATTTGGGACTGTTTGAAAAGTCCACAGTATTGTTTATTGTTATGAATCCTTGCTAACCAACCTTGCTCTCTCTCTCGCTCTCTCTCTCTCTCTCTCTCTCTCTCGCTCTCACTCGCTCTCTCGATCTCTCCCTCTCTCTCTCTGTCTCTCCCTCTCTCTCTCACTCTCCCTCTCTCTCTCTCTCACTCTCTCTCTCTCTCTCTCTCTCTCTCACTCTCCCTCTCTCTCTCACTCTCCCTCTCTCTCTCTCTCACTCTCTCTCTCTCTCTCTCACTCGCTCTCTCGCTCTTGCTCGCTCTCTCCCTCTCTCTCTCACTCTCTCTCTCTCTCTCTCTCTCTCTGTCTCTCGGTCTCGCTCTCTCACTCTCTCCCTCTCTCTCTCACTCTCTCACTCTCTCTCTCTCACTCGCTCTGTCTCTCACTCTCTCTTTCTATCTCTCTCACTCTCCTTTTTATGCATGTCGTTTTACCACTCATCAGTGCAGTCCGACTGGAGGTAAACCCCCCCTTGGCAAAATCTGACTTGACGCTTCACCGTCCATTTTAATATCCCAAATACTGTCTCTCCAACACATGAGCTCTGATTGGCTGCCGTTGAAGCTCATTAAGGCTCTTAAACTGGGCAATGTGGTGGGGGGATGTAACCGGGCAAACAACAAATCAAAGTCATTTCATCTCCAGGTCATATTTCAGCCCAAAAACAAAAGAGAAATATCGATTAATTAGATAAAGATTAATAATTTTTTTTTTGTTTTTTTCTTTTTTTTTCCAGTTAAGCGGATTACTAAGCAGATTAATTACTGTAATAAAATAACTTTTTTATATCAACAAATTAAAGGCTGCAGAAGAAATGCTCCCATTACTTCATAGTGTAAAGGAGAAGTGTCTAATTAATGTGAAACATTATTGCACAATGACTGTTTTCAAAGAGGTTTCTCGAAGGTCTTTCATTGGTCAATCAAACAGATTGTCCTGCCCCAAAAGTCACCACATTGGTTGGCGTCAGTGTCATAATGAAGCCGGATCCTGCCTCGAAATAAAAAATGGTAATTTTGGCAATTGTGACATTTTTATCTTTTTATAATGTTTATATCTTGCAATTGTAAATGTTTTTTCTAACAATTAAAATGTTATATCTTAGAATTATACGTTAAAATGACGAAATTGTGACTAAATCTTAATTTTTAGTATATATTTCATAATTGTGTTTTGATTTCTTAGAATTACGACTTTTTCTAACAATTAAAATTTTATATCTTAGAATTATGTTAAAATAACAAAATTGTGACTAACTTTTCATTTTGAGTTTATAATTTGTAATTGCGTCTTTATTTCTTAGAATTACGACTTTTTCAAACAATTAAAATTTTATATCTCAGAATTATACGTTAAAATGACGAAATTGTGACTAAATCTTAATTTTTAGTTTATATTTCATAATTATGTTTTTATTTCTTAGAATTACGACTTTTTCTTACAATGAAAATGTTATTTGTTTTTCAAAGTGAGTAAATTTTTACTGTCGCCAATGGCGACCTTGATAGAAATTACACTCGCAAATAAATTTATTTGGTCACAAATGCGACCATTTTTAGTCGCAGTTTGGAGCCCTGCACAAGGATGATGATTTATCGACTTTATAGACATTACATTTTTATTGTCTGTTAATGCTGAACTTCTGTAAAGCTGCTTTGAAACGATGTGTGTTGTGAAAGGCGCTATACAAATAAAATTGACTTGACTTGACTCTATTTCTCAGAATTATACGTTAAATAACAAAATTGTGACTATAACTTTTAATTTTGAGTTATATTTTGCAATTGCATCTTTATTTCTTAGAATTACTTTTTCTCACAATTAAAATTTTATATCTCAAAATTATACGTTAAAATGCCAAAATTGTGACTAAATCTGAATTTTTTTGTTTATATTTCATAATTGTGTTTTTATTTCTTAGAATTACGTCTTTTTCTAACAATTAAAATTTTATATCTCAGAATTATATGTTAAAATAACAAAATCGTGAGTATAACTTTTCATTTTGAGTTTATATTTTGCAATTGCGTCTTTATTTCTTAGAATTGCGTCTTTATTTATTGCAACTTAAATTATATATCTCAGAATTATATGTTTGTATCTCACAATTGTGTCTTTCTTTCTTAGATTTATAACTTTATCTTGAAATTGCAATTTTATATCTCAGAATTATACGTTAAAATAACGAAATTGTGACTAAATCTTAATTTTTTGTTTATATTTCATAATTGTGTTTTTATTTCTTAGAATTACGAATTTTTCTAACAATTAAAATTTTAGATCTCAGAATTATATGTTAAAATATTTTTTTTTTGGACAATATCTTTTAATTTTGAGTTTATATTTTTTAATTGCGTCTTTATTTCTTAGAATTACTTTTTCTCACATTTAAAATTTTATATCTCAGAATTAAACGCTTATATCTAGAAATTTTGACTATATCTTTTAATTTTGAGTTTATATTTTGCAATTGTGTCTTTATTTCTTAGAATTGCGACTTTTTCTAACAATGAAAATGTTATATCTCAGAATTATACATTAAAATAACAACATTTTGACTATAACTTTTAATTTTGAGTTTATATTTTTTAATTGCGTCTTTATTTCTTACAATTACTTTTTCTCACAATTAAAATTTTATATCTCAGAATTATACGTTATAATAACGAAATTGTGACTAAATCTTAATTTTTTGTTTATATTTCATAATTGCGTCTTTATTTCTTAGAATTGCGACTTTTTCTAACAATTAAAATGTTACATCTCAGAATTATACTTAAAATAACAAAATCGTGACTATAACTTTTAATTTTGAGTTTATATTTTTTAATTGCGTCTTTATTTCTTAGAATTACTTTTTCTCACAATTAAAATTTTATATCTCAGAATTATACATTAAAATGCCAAAATGGTGACTAAATCTTTTCATTTTGAGTTTATGTTTTGCAATTGTGTCTTTATTTCTTAGAATGACTTTTTCTCACAATTAAAATGATATATCTCAGATTTATATGTTTGTATCTCGCAACTGTGTCTTTCTTTCTTAGATTTATAACTTTATCTTGCAATTGCAATTTTATATCTCAGAATTATACGTTTAAATCACAAAACTGTGACTATAACTTTTAATTTTGAGTTATATTTTGCAATTGCATCTTTATTTCTTAGAATTACTTTTTCTCACAATTAAAATTTTATATGTCAGAATTATACATTAAAATGACGAAATTGTGACTAAATCTTAATTTTTTGTTTATATTTCATAATTGTGTTTTTCTTTCTTAGAATTACGACTTTTTCTAACAATTAAAATTTTATATCTCAGAATTATATGTTAAAATGCCAAAATCGTGACTATAACTTTTCATTTTGAGTTTATATTTTGCAATTGCATCTTTATTTCTTAGAATTGCGACTTTATTTCTTGCAACTTAAATGATATATCTCAGATTTATATGTTTGTATCTCACAATTGTGTCTTTCTTTCTTAGATTTATAACTTTATCTTGAAATTGCAATTTTATATCTCAGAATTATACGTTAAAATAACAAAATTGTAACTAAATCTTAATTTTTTGTTCATATTTCATAATTGTGTTTTTATTTCTTAGAATTATGACTTTTTCTAACAATTAAAATTTTAGATCTCAGAATTATATGTTAAAATATTTTTTGGACAATATCTTTTAATTTTGAGTTTATATTTTTTAATTGCGTCTTTATTTCTTAGAATTACTTTTTCTCACAATTAAAATTTTATATCTCAGAATTATAAGTTAAAATAACGAAATTGTGACTAAATCTTAATTTTTTTGTTTATATTTCATAATTGCGTCTTTATTTCTTAGAAGTGCGACTTTTTCTAACAATGAAAATGTTATATCTCAGAATTATCCTTAAAATAACAAAATCGTGACTATAACTTTTAATTTTGAGTTTATATTTTTTAATTGCGTCTTTATTTCTTAGAATTACTTTTTCTCACAATTAAAATTTTATATCTCAGAATTATACATTAAAATGCCAAAATTGTGACTAAATCTTTTAATTTTGAGTTTATGTTTTGCAATTGCGTCTTTATTTCTTAGAATTGCGACTATTTCTCGCAACTTTCTTAGATTTATAACTTTATCTTGCAATTGCAATTTTATATCTCAGAATTATATGTTTAAATCACAAAATTGTCACTATATCTCACATTTGTAACCTTATTTTTAGCAATTGTGAAATATAAAGGCAATTTTGGGATACAAACTCACTTTATTTTGTGACTTTATTTTTTGTGATTGCAAGAAAAAAATGACCTTTTCTATTAATTAGTTTATTTCGCGGCCGGATCAAGGCACCAATGTCGGACGGGATGCTCAAACATATTTGGGAAACGTCACACCGTTTATACTTCAGAAAATCAATACTATGGATTCTTTATAGTTACCTGTCCACATTAAAATGATATTAGAGAAAAACGTTTAACATCCGAAACATTACACATGTCACATGCCAGTGTTTTATTTCCCCTCATTAATATGTAATGAGCATTGAGAGAAAACGTTTGAATGGCACTAAAACAGGCAATCTTTAGATTTTGGGGTTAAAATACGACCTGCAAATGTTCTTGACCAGTTTCGCCAGATTCCCCAATGCGTTCCCCTCTCATATGTTTGGCTTTTGGTCGAGTCGCGTGCTAATGCGTGTTGTATATCAGCATATTAAACAAGTCAAAATTGATTAACAGCTATTTGTGCATAACAAACAATTGTATTAATGAACTAAACAAATTAATCTACACCCCACTTAAATGCTAAACTGTAAGCACTTAGACATATTAGTATTGTGTACAGTATAAGGCCTATTCAAACAAGAGTGTGTTTGTCCCGCCCCTATGAACGGGGGAAAACGTGGAGCCCCTTTTGATATTTGGTTCCCCACAAAGTCGAACAAACAGTGATGACAAAAACAGAATTTCAGTGATCCGTTTACATTGATATCTCATATCCACTGATAAAAGGTCATTGGAAAAATATAGATATTTAAGTTGCAGTAAGATTATCTTAGAAAATACAAAATCGTTGTTTTTTGTGTGGTGTGGTCTACTAAGACAAGTCCCTCAAATTGCAGTAGAGAACAAACTCAACTTCCGAATTCCTACGTAATGTAACGCAACGAGACTTTCAGACTAATCGACTCAAATACCGTCTTCTTTCCGTTCATCTTTCCAGACCGTTTCATCAGATGAATTCTGCAATTTGTTAAGGGAAGGCAGATACAGGGCGAAAGGCAAGAAGTCTTTGTATACGTATCGCTAACAGCAGATCTGAGCCAGTGAACACAGTTTAAGGTTTGATGTTTACGTCTGTTTAGTGACACCTACTTATAAACCATCAACGTGAACCGTTCTCATGGGAGGTGCTTCGATTCTGAACACTTGCTCTAATTGCTCCCAATGGACCCAAATAAAGCACTCTCTGAATCTCAGACTCCTCCCCCTCTCTTCCTAGCAGCCAATCCCCTGTGACCGGCCGTCAAGACGTGATCACGCGTGGTCACAGCTGATTGGTTGAACAAGGTGATCTGCGTTTCTTCTAAGCATGGCTAATCAACTTTTCCTAATTAAAGACAGCAAAGGACCACTTAAACAGTTTGAAAAACAAAACAGCGGGAGTCGAATTGTTCCTGGTGAATATCAAATCCGTCTCGTCTCTCCGGCGCCGGACCGCTCGTGCTCAGACCCGGCTGTTCAGAGAGGGGTCGGTTCAGGGGTGGGTGAGGGGCTATAAGGTGAGAAACGAAGAGACGCACAGCAACAGGACGGCCAGCAGGGGGCGAGTTGCTTGAGGTTGCATTCCTGAATTAGACACGTCACTTCGGGAAGGTTCCGCCTCGTGACTGGTGTCGTCTAGAAATGAAGAGGAAAACAATGTTATAAAGAGACAGAGCATTAAAACTTTTCTAAGGAAAAGTTGACCTGAAAACGGAAATTCCAGTCGTGCTGTTACTGCGATTAACTAAATTAATGTTGTGATGTTACTAACTTACCTAAATTACCTAAACGAGCTATAGCATTTGTCAATTATATTGTGAGCGCACCATTAGAGTCGAGGTAGTAATTAACCTGTTAAAATTAACGATTCGATAATATTTAGCACCGGGAAATCCAGTTCATTTAAGTGAATCGGTTCTCTCGGACAGTTCAAATAAACGATTCGCTAATATTTAGCACAGGGAAATCCAGTTCATTTAAGTGAATCGGTTGATTCGGACAGTTCAAATAAACGATTCGCTAATATTTAGCGCCGAGAAATCCAGTTCATTTAAGTGAAACGGTTCTCTCGGACAGTTCAAATAAACGATTCGCTAATATTTAGCGCTGGGAAATCCAGTTCATTTAAGTGAATCGGTTCTCTCGGACAGTTCAAATAAACGATTCGCTAATAGTTAGCGCTGGGAAATCCAGTTCATTTAAGTGAATCGGTTCTTTTGGACAGTTCAAATAAACGATTCGCTAATATTTAGCGCTGGGAAATCCAGTTAAAGTGAATCGGTTCTCTCGGACAGTTCAAATAAACGATTCGCTAATAGTTAGCGCTGGGAAATCCAGTTCATTTAAGTGAATCGGTTCTTTTGGACAGTTCAAATAAACGATTCGCTAATATTTAGCGCTGGGAAATCCAGTTCATTAAAGTGAATCGGTTCTTTCGGACAGTTCAAATAAACGATTCGCTAATATTTAGCGCTGGGAAATCCAGTTCATTTAAGTGAATCGGTTCTTTCGGACAGTTCAAATAAACGATTCGCTAATATTTAGCACCGGGAAATCCAGTTCATTTAAGTGAATCGGTTGATTCGGACAGTTCAAATAAACGATTCGCTAATATTTAGCGCCGAGAAATCCAGTTCATTTAAGTGAAACGGTTCTCTCGGACAGTTCAAATAAACGATTCGCTAATATTTAGCGCTGGGAAATCCAGTTCATTTAAGTGAATCGGTTCTCTCGGACAGTTCAAATAAACGATTCGCTAATAGTTAGCGCTGGGAAATCCAGTTCATTTAAGTGAATCGGTTCTTTTGGACAGTTCAAATAAACGATTCGCTAATATTTAGCGCTGGGAAATCCAGTTAAAGTGAATCGGTTCTCTCGGACAGTTCAAATAAACGATTCGCTAATAGTTAGCGCTGGGAAATCCAGTTCATTTAAGTGAATCGGTTCTTTTGGACAGTTCAAATAAACGATTCGCTAATATTTAGCGCTGGGAAATCCAGTTCATTAAAGTGAATCGGTTCTTTCGGACAGTTCAAATAAACGATTCGCTAATATTTAGCGCTGGGAAATCCAGTTCATTTAAGTGAATCGGTTCTTTCGGACAGTTCAAATAAACGATTCGCTAATATTTAGCACCGGGAAATCCAGTTCATTTAAGTGAATCGGTTCTTTCGGACAGTTCAAATAAACGATTCGCTAATATTTAGCACCGGGATATCCAGTTCATTTAAGTGAAACGGTTCTCTCGGACAGTTCAAATAAACGATTCGCTAATATTTAGCGCTGGGAAATCCAGTTCATTTAAGTGAATCGGTTCTCTCGGACAGTTCAAATAAACGATTCGCTAATAGTTAGCGCTGGGAAATCCAGTTCATTTAAGTGAATCGGTTCTTTTGGACAGTTCAAATAAACGATTCGCTAATATTTAGTGCTGGGAAATCCAGTTAAAGTGAATCGGTTCTCTCGGACAGTTCAAATAAACGATTCGCTAATAGTTAGCGCTGGGAAATCCAGTTCATTTAAGTGAATCGGTTCTTTCGGACAGTTCAAATAAACGATTCGCTAATATTTAGCGCTGGGAAATCCAGTTCATTTAAGTGAATCGGTTCTTTCGGACAGTTCAAATAAACGATTCGATAATATTTAGCACCGGGAAATCCAGTTCATTTAAGTGAATCGGTTCTTTCGGACAGTTCAAATAAACGATTCGCTAATATTTAGCGCCGGGAAATCCAGTTCATTTAAGTGAATCGGTTCTTTCGGACAGTTCAAATAAACGATTCGCTAATATTTAGCACCGGGAAATCCAGTTCATTTAAGTGAATCGGTTCTCTTGGACAGTTCAAATAAACGATTCGCTAATATTTAGCGCCGGGAAATCCAGTTCATTTAAGTGAATCGGTTCTCTTGGACAGTTCAAATAAACGATTCGCTAATATTTAGCGCCGGGAAAACCAGTTCATTTAAGTGAATCGGTTCTCTCGGACAGTTCATGTACAGTAAATGAACTAGTTCACATAAATGAATCATTTGTAATTCACTTGATGGACTTTGCCAGAAGTCATTGTGGAAACTAAATATTTAGTTAACAGCTGCAGTTTAATCACTATATTTCAACAACTACAGTTTTAGTTTTATTTGTTTATATTTAGCATGAACCTATTCGAGTTAAACACACTTGCGGTATAGCACGAGCTGTAGAGTGTGGACTTTGTTCATGATGATTTTTGTTGTTGTCATTTTTGACAGCTGTGATTACGGCCGAGGCAGAACGGTTTGGATTTCTGGAGTGTAACACTCTTTGTTTATTGGCATGGACATGCAGACTGTGGTCATCATCAGCGAGCACGATATGACTTTGGAAAGCACGTCGTCTCAGTGGAGTCACGCGCTGTCAGGAGACATCAGCGCGAGACACGGACAGTGACGCTGACGGAGACGGATGAAAATTCTCGAGGGGACAGAGCAGCTCAGAGACGCATCAGACACTGGCCTAATAAAGCAATGCATCACTGTGCCGGATAGAAACTAGCTAGGTGAAAATGCACGATAAACACAATAATGTGTCAACTTTTTTTTTTACTTTGTTGACTTATGACAGCATTGGCAGTTAATATTACGAGCTTAGAGCCGTGCATATGTGAAGAAGTGTAATGTGTTTGGGATGTGATGGGTTTTATGAGGAAGAAGCCAAAACGAGCTTGGCATGGTTACACGTGACACCTTAGCCAGCCAAAATCCTAATTTGGCACGAAACGCGTGCATTTATCCAAGTTGTACAGCTTAACTCTAAACGCAGCCAGCATGTATTCATAAAGACAGTAAATATAATTCATGACTTTGAGCTGGAAGGCAAAAGAGACACTAACTGACCAAACACTTCAGCTCACAATAAAGGTCACATGGTCTATTTCTGGTCACTTAATTGGTTCTGCAGATGGCGGAGATGTTGACAGGCGGCCCATCAGCCCTTACGGCGCAATGCATTATTAATATGATGTGTTCTTCATGCATAAATCATCTTTGTGGTTGGAAGAGTCAGAGAAGCCACAGGCGCAACTCAAATTGTGAACAAAAAAGGTACAGTAAAGCATCAACACAAACATGCTTGAAGAGCTCACGGTACACACAGTGAAAAAAGCAAAGGTGATTTCGAGTCATACTGACCTCTGGGTTCTAACGCACTGTCTACTTTGTCATTATCGACAAACACACGGTCATGAACGCCTATGGTTTTCTCACAGCCATCTACAAAACAGAAGAAATGAAAAAGAGATCAGCAGCCAGTCATGTTAGTGATAAGTCAGCAGCCCAACCCACCTGCCAATCAAAAGGAAAGCTTGTGACATCACACACAGAAGCATCGGCTGCCATGTTTACGGGAGTGTGTAGCATTGGATATAGTGCTGATAATGCATGACAGGCAGGGCTGGACTGGGAAGAGGAATCGGGATGGGATTTTGCATAGCAACTGGCCCAAACGTTGAGCGGGGGGGCGGGGATTGGGGGGGGCGTTCGCTGTCCTTTTCTGCATATCGTGGCACCGCTTTGTGGTCCGTTCTGCATAACATCATTTTAGCTTAGCGCGACCCATTTGGCCCGTTTCGCGGCCGACCCACCGGCCCGCTCGGTTCTCCCGATGGCCAGTCCGCCCCTGATCGGCCCACCAGGAAAGCACCCGGTATGCCAGAGTACCAGTCCAGCCCTGATGACAGTCCAACGTTATTATGAGTCTCTTGCAGCCTTCAAGTGGAGATTGAAATATCGTAATATATATATATATATATCATATTTACCAAATCCCAATAAAGGAAAAGGCGTTTGCATAACCACACACACGTCCGGCTTATTAAACACAATCGGTGTAAGAGCAAGCATGTAAACACGCTTAACGATGCCAAAGTTCCTCAAGTTGTGCCGCTGGAGGGGTGTGCCAACATCAAAGATGGTGGAAAGCAGCAGTGCATTTGAATTGGTTTATTTCAGTAATATTACGGTGTTAGATACCACGCATAATAAAAAAGTGATGCAGATGTATTTTGTTGTTTATCCATCGGAACGAGGCTTTTGTTCATTGTTTGAATGACGTATTCCGACTTGAAACGTGACATTTAAGGAATAACGTAAATTCAGGTGGTCGTAACCGAAAAATAAACCTTGAAAGGGTGATCAGGACCCATACACGAAGCGGATAAAGATCCGCTGACTGTAGATTAAGCGGCTTATTACAGCGCTACCTACCAAATAAATAATAAATGTAATTATGAGCTAAGAATGAAATCGCAGTCTATCAAAACAGCGAAGTTTGTTGCTTATTTGTTTCGATTTAACTTTATTAGCCGTATTTTAATTCTGTAGGGCTCCATGGAATCCGTTTTATTTATTTATTTTGACAAATGGCGTTTAATTTTTTTTCTCGCAAATTCCGTGTTTTCCGTTTAGTTTTCTCTGATTTCCGGGTTTTAGAGTTTAATTACATTTTTTTTTTTTTTATTGTTTTTTTTATTAATTACATTTAATTAAAAAAAACTGTCTAATCAAATTAATTCAAATGAAAAAACAATAATTGCAAACCAACAAGCCATTGCATTATTATTATTTTATTAAATAAAGAGCATCTATACTGATCCTCGCAGCACAATAAAAAAAAAAAAAATTGTTTTTTTATTAATTTATTTATTTATTTTTTATTAAGATTTTTGTCAATTTGTTTGGTCAAATATAGTACTGCACAGTAGAGCATCACAGTATTGATGAAAGCAGTGATGAAACTCTTATTGATATATTATTACTACTACATTGAATATACAATTTTACTATATAGATGTCGTATATTTCTTTCGCATTATTCCACGCGTCAATTCAAATGGAGCTTTTATTTTGCCGGATTTATTTTTGACGGCTTCACTTCTCACCTCCTTAAAAGCAGTTTGCTACATGTGCTAATGTGCTTATTAAACCGTAAAAGCCTATGATTTAATGAAATAAATGTATAGTCTGCATGTGCTACCCGCTTCACAGTGAATAAAGTGATCTGCTCTTGTCATTAATACACACACAGAGAGCACATGTTGTAAATGAAGCAGTTTTTGTATTCTCACATTGACTTACTGTTGAAGCACGCAGCTGGGATTCATGGGTTTGAATCCCAGGGAACTCACAACTCGCTTTGGATAAAAGCATCTGGCAAAAATGGAAATACCAAGGTTTTAATTTGATTCATTGCGCATGCATTAATTTCATGCATCATCAAGTTCCGTGACGTCAAATTTTATAGTTAATTCACATTTTTTTGACTGTTTCCACAATTCCGTCTGTGTTTTCCACAACACTTTCCTTTTCAGAGCTTTCTCTACATTTACATTTACATTTATGCATTTGGCAGACGCTTTTATCCAAAGTGACTTACAGTGCACTTATTACAGGGACAATCCCCCCGGAACAACCTGGAGTTAAGTGCCTTACTCAAGGACACAATGGTGGTGACTGTGGGGCTTGAACCAGCAACCTCCTGATTACCAGTTCAGTGCTTTAGCCCACTACGCCACCACCACTCCTCTCTAGTGTGTAGGCACCCTAAAGATCCACTGACTGCTCATTATCCTGTAAGATTGGGGAGAGCGGCATAAAAGGACCATGCCAGCACCAGATCGAGAGAGAGACTTACGGGCAGCTGCCCTGTATGTGTTTATATTTGTGTATTTTTCTTTATTATTAAACTTTATTTATATTGTCAAGCCGGTTCTCGCCTCCTCCTTGCCCATCTTAACCCCTTTACATTGGTGCCCACACCCGGGAAGGAGGAGGGATGCCCATCGCAGAGTCCTTGACACTGCCGTCCACCCATGGGAGCGCCACTGCCATCCGACGGGGGACGGAGTTGCCCGCTCGGACGCGGGTGGGGTCGAGAGGAGCCTGCTGTCAGTGAGGGGAAGAGGGAAGCGACTCTCCGACCGCCTGGAGCGGTAGGGCCACTGCCAGGGGTGGAGAAGAGTCCCCACGGGTCGCCGGAAACACGGAGGGGTGTTCTGTCCACTGGGGGTCGGAGGTCTGACTCCGGTCTGCCCGGGGAGGAGAGGCTGCTGTCCGCCTAAGAGGTTGGAGGAGTGATTGAGGACCACGCGACAGTGCATCAGAGAACCAGTGTGTGAGTTTCTTTTTCACTCTCTCCATGTTGGCCATTCCCTCACCTATTTAGTTTTTTGTTGTTGTTGTTTTTCCCCTCCTGTCTCCTCCCAGGTCGAGGAAGGTGGTGATGACCAGCCAGCAGACGGGGCACAAGGCATGTCCCACCACCAGGAGAAGGGGGGGGGGGGGGTGTACATCATGCCGTGGGCTCCCTGGCCTGAGGCAACCCCTGAAAGTGTATAGAGCAGAGGAGGGCGGGGCCGGGCTTGAACGATGCACGCCCAGTCCCCAATCGGCCTGATGGGGCGAGCGAGGGATAAAGGCGACCAGTGACGACAGTTCGAGAGAGAGAGTATTACAGGCAGCTGCCCTGTGTGTGGTTATGTTTGTGTGTTTTTGGTTAAGTTAATCATTAAAAATGTTTTATATTGTCAAGCCGGTTCTCGCCTCTTCCTTTCACTTTAACCCCCTTACACTGACTTTTCGTTATCCCACTTATTACACAACAACATGCCAAATAACTAATGAACACGGAACATTGATTTGAGATGTAATTATTGCATTGATAACACTTAATCCCCGTACGTGTGGTCATTATTCTTAAATATCAAACCGCTGGGTGGCACGATTGACAAATATGGCCATTGACAAAGAAGTATTCCATGCAATAAATTGTAATAATGATTCCCGAAATAGGAGCTATGAATAGGAGCTAACCAGGCACACTTGAAGGCAGCACGTTACCCAATGCCTATATAGAGTAAGATGTGCATCTCGTCCAATCAAAGACACTTACTTGGTGGTCTCACGAAAACTTTTAGCTTGAGACACGATCTTCTCCCCGAGTCTGTGATCATGGATGCTGAAACACACAAAGAACACATTCGATAAGTAAAGATCAAAGCATCAAGACGGTCGCACCTGAGAAGAGAAGGTGCAGTGTGAGTAGATATACCATGATAAATCATATATGATTCTGAATTGGCTACATCACTCTACTCTCTCCTCTCCACCAATAGCTGGTGGGCGTTCTGGCGCACTATGGCTGCCGTCGCATCATCCAGGTGAGGAGATTCCCCCATACTATGTTAAGCGCTTTGAGTGCCTAGAAAAGCGCTATATAAATGTAAAGCATTATTATTATTATTATATATATCAGTACAAACTATAGTATGCAAGTATAAACACCATGTGACCACACGGCCATCACACCGCTCAGGAAGGAGACGCATTCTGTCTCCTAGAGATGAACGTAGTTTGGTGCTAAAGTGCAAATGAATCCCAGAACAACAGCAATGGACCTTGTGAAGATGCTGGAGGAAACAGTTGGACGAGTATCTAGATCCACAGCAAAAAGAGTCCTATATGGACATAACCTGAAAGGCTGCCCAGCAAGGAAGAAGCCGCTGCTCCAAAACCACCATAAAAAAGCATATTTTCAGATTGGATTTCGGTCAGAGTTTGCCCACCCCTCGGGCGAGTATGCTAATCAGCATTTGTTTCATTTGACAAAGACAACGGACGCATGGAGAGGCATTAAATAATCAGTACTCTCTTTTGAGCACATCACCAGCGGCTCCACCTTCTCAGTTTGTGACTCCAGACTAATACCATGAGACAAGTACATTTATATACTGTATATATATATATATTTTCCTTGGAAATATCATAGTATATATGGACATAATACCATGATTCTTAAAGTCACCATGTGTATTTGGACACGGTATCATGGTAATAGCATGGGTTTTTGTAATTTATTGTTATAATACCATGTTTTTTACAGTTACCATGGTAATATAGTGTTTCTTTTTAATTTACCATGGTAATATCCTGTTTGTTTGGGTTTTTTGTACATTTACTGTGGGAATACCATGTTGTTTGGACATAAATGTTTTAGGGTAATACCATGTTTCTTAAAGTCGCCATGGTAAGACATTATTTCCTGGAGATGTTACGGTAGTCTCACTCTTCATTCACTTTCATTGTATTTTATTCTATTGCGTACAATGAATGCTGACTGATGTATTCTGCCTAACATCTCCTTTTGTGTTCAACGGAAGAAAAGAAGTTAATTGGGTTTAAAACAACATGAGGGTTAGTAAATGATGACAGATTTTGTTCTGTGTGCATTGAAGGTGGTCTTTACTGCCTCTGCTGTGATTAAGCGCTCACCTGGTACACATAAAAACTGCTGTAAACATGTTATTTACTTATTTACCTGCATTAATGTTCAACAACACGCTTCCTATTTAATCCTGAAGTCAAAGTGGATTATGAGAATTCTTACTGATTCCACGCACGCCAAGAAAGTCTCTGGAAGTTCACGGCCTCGGGCGAGACGACCCTCCTGTGTGTGTGTGTGTGTGTGTGTGTGTGTGTGTGTGTGTGTGTGTGTGTGTGTGTGTGTGTGTGTGTGTGTGTGTGTGTGTGTCTGTCAGTAAGTGTATCACGCTGTCTGGCAGCTCTGGGCCTCGTGCCACAGTCACAGGAAGAGCAAAACCAGCAGGAAGTCGGGAAGTGTCGCGGCCCGGAGGAGACTGAAGAGGATCAGACGAAACAAAACAAAGACAAGGAGAAGCTTCAGTTTATCAAAGGCGGGATAAAGCCCGACGAGACCGTTCACACCGCTCGAGAACACATGAAACGTGAGCGCGTGTGACGTGGTCATTTCACTGATTTACAGCACCAGGCTCACACGGGCGGCTCGTCGTTGCCATGGCAACCACATCGCTTCCAAAGCAGCATCCATCAAAACGGAGGCAGGAGACAGATGGTCGCCAGAGACGGTGAACCGTGATTTCGGATGTGTCTGTGAGGTTCTCGCTACTTTAAATGGCCGTCAATGGAGGAACATGTTTTTGTAGTTTCAGCATCTACCGAAAAAATGTGAATCTCTCTCTCTCACTCACTCTCTCCACCTGTCTCACTCTCTCTTTCTCACTCACTCACTCTCTCTCTCACTCTCTCCACCTGTCTCACTCTCTCTTTCTCACTCACTCACTCTCTCTCTCACTCACTCTCTCCACCTGTCTCACTCTCTCTTTCTCACTCACTCACTCTCTCTCTCACTCTCTCCACCTGTCTCACTCTCTCTTTCTCACTCACTCACTCACTCTCTCACTCACTCTCTCCACCTGTCTCACTCTCTCTTTCTCACTCACTCACTCTCTCTCTCACTCTCTCCACCTGTCTCACTCTCTCTTTCTC
>JAVLUX010000018.1:1410000-1415000 GCA_032164185.1 Moxostoma hubbsi
CTTGGTAATACCATGTTTTTTGGACATGTGACTTGGTAATACCATGTTTTTTGGACATGTGCCTTGGTAATACCATGTTTTTTGGACATGTGCCTTGGTAATACCATGTTTTTTAGACATGTGCCTTGGTAATACCATGTTTTTTTGGACATGTGACTTGGTAATACCATGTTTTTTAGACATGTGACTTGGTAATACCATGTTTTTTGGACATGTGACTTGGTAATACCATGTTTTTTGGACATGTGCCTTGGTAATACCATGTTTTTTGGACATGTGACTTGGTAATACCATGTTTTTTAGACATGTGCCTTGGTAATACCATGTTTTTTGGACATGTGCCTTGGTAATACCATGTTTTTTGGACATGTGCCTTGGTTATACCATGTTTTTTGGACATGTGCCTTGGTAATACCATGTTTTTTGGACATGTGCCTTGGTAATACCATGTTTTTTAGACATGTGCCTTGGTAATACCATGTTTTTTGGACATGTGCCTTGGTAATACCATGTTTTTTGGACATGTGCCTTGGTAATACCATGTTTTTTGGACATGTGACTTGGTAATACCATGTTTTTTGGACATGTGCCTTGGTAATACCATGTTTTTTAGACATGTGACTTGGTAATACCATGTTTTTTGGACATGTGCCTTGGTAATACCATGTTTTTTTGGACATGTGCCTTGGTAATACCATATTTTTTGACATGTGCCTTGGTAATACCATGTTTTTTAGGACATGTGCCTTGGTAATACCATGTTTTTTGACATGTGCCTTGGTAATACCATGTTTTTTGGACATGTGACTTGGTAATACCATGTTTTTTGGACATGTGCCTTGGTTATACCATGTTTTTTGGACATGTGCCTTGGTTATACCATGTTTTTTGGACATGTGCCTTGGTAATACCATGTTTTTTTAGACATGTGCCTTGGTAATACCATGTTTTTTGGACATGTGCCTTGGTAATACCATGTTTTTTGGACATGTGCCTTGGTAATACCATGTTTTTTAGACATGTGCCTTGGTTATACCATGTTTTTTGGACATGTGACTTGGTAATACCATGTTTTTTAGACATGTGCCTTGGTTATACCATGTTTTTTGGACATGTGACTTGGTAATACCATGTTTTTTGGACATGTGCCTTGGTAATACCATGTTTTTTGGACATGTGCCTTGGTAATACCATGTTTTTTGGACATGTGACTTGGTAATACCATGTTTTTTGGACATGTGCCTTGGTAATACCATGTTTTTTGGACATGTGCCTTGGTAATACCATGTTTTTTAGACATGTGCCTTGGTAATACCATGTTTTTTTGGACATGTGACTTGGTAATACCATGTTTTTTAGACATGTGACTTGGTAATACCATGTTTTTTGGACATGTGACTTGGTAATACCATGTTTTTTGGACATGTGCCTTGGTAATACCATGTTTTTTGGACATGTGACTTGGTAATACCATGTTTTTTAGACATGTGCCTTGGTAATACCATGTTTTTTGGACATGTGCCTTGGTAATACCATGTTTTTTAGACATGTGCCTTGGTTATACCATGTTTTTTGGACATGTGCCTTGGTAATACCATGTTTTTTTGGACATGTGCCTTGGTAATACCATGTTTTTTAGACATGTGCCTTGGTTATACCATGTTTTTTGGACATGTGACTTGGTAATACCATGTTTTTTGGACATGTGCCTTGGTAATACCATGTTTTTTGGACATGTGCCTTGGTAATACCATGTTTTTTAGACATGTGACTTGGTAATACCATGTTTTTTGGACATGTGCCTTGGTAATACCATGTTTTTTAGACATGTGCCTTGGTAATACCATGTTTTTTGGACATGTGCCTTGGTAATACCATGTTTTTTGGACATGTGCCTTGGTAATACCATGTTTTTTGGACATGTGACTTGGTAATACCATGTTTTTTGGACATGTGCCTTGGTAATACCATGTTTTTTAGACATGTGACTTGGTAATACCATGTTTTTTGGACATGTGCCTTGGTAATACCATGTTTTTTAGACATGTGACTTGGTAATACCATGTTTTTTGGACATGTGACTTGGTAATACCATGTTTTTTGGACATGTGCCTTGGTAATACCATGTTTTTTAGACATGTGCCTTGGTAATACCATGTTTTTTGGACATGTGCCTTGGTAATACCATGTTTTTTAGACATGTGACTTGGTAATACCATGTTTTTTGGACATGTGCCTTGGTAATACCATGTTTTTTGGACATGTGACTTGGTAATACCATGTTTTTTGGACATGTGCCTTGGTAATACCATGTTTTTTGGACATGTGCCTTGGTAATACCATGTTTTTTAGACATGTGCCTTGGTAATACCATGTTTTTTTAGACATGTGCCTTGGTTATACCATGTTTTTTGGACATGTGCCTTGGTAATACCATGTTTTTTGGACATGTGCCTTGGTAATACCATGTTTTTTGGACATGTGCCTTGGTAATACCATGTTTTTTAGACATGTGCCTTGGTTATACCATGTTTTTTGGACATGTGACTTGGTAATACCATGTTTTTTAGACATGTGCCTTGGTTATACCATGTTTTTTGGACATGTGCCTTGGTAATACCATGTTTTTTGGACATGTGCCTTGGTAATACCATGTTTTTTGGACATGTGACTTGGTAATACCATGTTTTTTGGACATGTGACTTGGTAATACCATGTTTTTTAGACATGTGCCTTGGTAATACCATGTTTTTTGGACATGTGCCTTGGTAATACCATGTTTTTTGGACATGTGACTTGGTAATACCATGTTTTTTGGACATGTGCCTTGGTAATACCATGTTTTTTGGACATGTGCCTTGGTAATACCATGTTTTTTGGACATGTGCCTTGGTAATACCATGTTTTTTGGACATGTGACTTGGTAATACCATGTTTTTTAGACATGTGCCTTGGTAATACCATGTTTTTTGGACATGTGCCTTGGTAATACCATGTTTTTTGGACATGTGCCTTGGTAATACCATGTTTTTTAGACATGTGCCTTGGTAATACCATGTTTTTTGGACATGTGCCTTGGTAATACCATGTTTTTTGGACATGTGCCTTGGTAATACCATGTTTTTTGGACATGTGCCTTGGTAATACCATGTTTTTTAGACATGTGCCTTGGTAATACCATGTTTTTTTGGTTACACCATTTTTTAGCTAAACATTCAGTACCATGGTAATATCATTTGATACCATCCCCATACCCTGGTACCACCACAAGATATTCAAAATATCTGTTTTTAGCCATAAAATATCATTTCATAACAGCATACTTCAGAAGTGTTGAAAGGGCTTGTAGTCTGTAGGAATTTTTATTCTCTTGCCGTGTCATCATAGAAAGAAAGGAGATTCTAATTGGTTACAAAACAAATATTCAGTAGACGCTCGTTCAAAAGATTTCACGCCAAGAATTACAGGAATAAAACAGATTGTTGAAAATTAATATGACTTTGCTGCGGATGACAGAGGATAGAGTTGCTATATTTCTTTTGAACCCCCAGACTCCAGAATATTATTAATATTAGGAATGTCTGTGTATAGTCTAGCGAGGTTTGAATCTGTTTTTATTTGTTATTGATCTCACACCATCTGTCCATAAATTTCACATTCTCACAATGATTTCCAGGAACCGCGTGGCAGTTTAGCGACTCGGTGCAAAGTCTTTTCAATTCCTGTCTTTCCACAATAAATATTGTCTGGTACAAACACATTGGCACAGACACAAATCACCGCCATGTCCAAGTTATTGTGTAGAGTTGTCTGGGTTTAATTTGACTGAAGCTTTATCGACAGCATTAACAACATGAAAGTGTTTTCAAATGGATGAAATGACTTTCTTGTCTTGTCCTACAGACGCTGTACACAAACTTAAGTTGTATTGAACCCGGAACATTCCTTTAATGTAAGAGTTATTGTTCCATTGTCAGGTTGTATTGAATGTTTACGGACGACCCTTGACCTTCATAACCTCAATCTGCTGGAAAACAACACAACTGCACCTTCAGCAGGAAAAGTCCTTAATGCTTCGGTAATACGGATGGGAATAATTCCAAACAAGGACTGGATGGAAGGCTAATCGTCAAATGATGATAATTACACGTCTTTGTTCTGCTCCAGCTGTTTGGGAGTGAAGTTGAGGTGGAAGTGCGGATCTGGCCAGGATCTGCCCAACTTTAGAACATTTATTACAAACTAATTATAAAGCCAGAGGAGCTTGAAGAGACAGCGACAGTATTTTCTTTCTCTCTGTCTTTGGCAATGTTCATTACCCTTTTGTAGCATCTAATAAACATGCAATATATATATATATATATATATATATATATATATATATTTAATTATAATTTTTTTTTAAGACCAAATAGATTTCCGAAAAAATGTATGTCCTCATGTGGCCAGCGGAACTACGTTGTGACATTTTAAATGAAAGCAAGTTAAAGAAAATCATATCAATTTGTTTATTATGTGTCCAGGAGTGTTGATTATGCATGAGATGTTACAGACATTACATCATAATCATAATTAATTCAGATTGAAAGTAACGTCCAGCATCGTCCAATCACTGTCAATCATGTTCAAATAAAATGATCCATTATAAATGATGAATCTATGTACTGATGATCATTGTCCCATGTGTGTCAAACATGTTGATCCAAACATCATCTGCAGCCTGAAACTGAACTTTTGGACTAGATTGAGGGATTCGATTATTCTTCGCACAATTAGATTTTTTTAATATTATATTTGACTCCCATTTTCTCCCCAATTTGTAACGGCCAATTCCCAATGCGCTCTAAATCCTCGTGGTGGCGTAGTGACTCACCTCAATCCGTGTGGCGGCGGACGAATCTGAGGCCATCAATCCACGCATCTCACCACGTGGCTTGTTGAGCGTGTTGCAAAATTAGGTTATTGATATAATTAAATAAGTTGAAGTTTCGTATCCAGGG
>JAVLUX010000018.1:1420000-1437500 GCA_032164185.1 Moxostoma hubbsi
CATTTTTTAAGTCATTAATATTATTATTATTATTAATAAATTTTATTTGTATAGCACCTTTTAAACATCAAGTGCAGATTAAAGTGCTTCATATATCAGAAACTGTACAAGAAAGGGACTATATTAAAATAAATACAATTATTTAAAAAAACTCAATAATAATAGTAAAACTTTCATTTACAAAAAAGTGCAACATAAAATAAAATAAAAAGTAAACGTTCCACAAATACACATTTTCAGTCACATGTCAGTCACGTGTCACTTCCTGTGTAAGTGGGCGGTTCTTGGCCAGAGTAATCTGCGATGTGGACCGGACTTAATGCTGTCTCTAATCCAATGCTGATATCTCTCGACTGAAGAGGCAAACAACTTAACCGAGAGATTTACAGCCTGAAAACCTGTTTCCTGAGGATAAGCACGGCCAAACCACCCCAGCACATGATTTACCACGCCAAGGCACGACCGGTGTGACTCAAACATGAGGCTGAAAGTTCTCAAGTTAACGTCGGACTGTCGTGACAGACGCCAGAGGAGCAGCTGCAGTTACGCTCGAATAAATCGTGTCCTGTCAGTAAGGATTTGACACCTGGGATAGGTCAGTGAACTTTGACCCCTGCATTCCATTCCACAACCAGAGCCAGAGTTCACAAGCAGCTAAATGAAGATCCGATTGGGAATGGGAGGTCAGACCCCCACGGAGATGCCGTCAAGGTCACGGATTGTTACTCTTAGGATTTAGGAATTTTCTGATGCACAAACACGTATGAAATCTACACATATATATACTGTACATGCATATGCAGAACGAACTCTTTAATGCTCCAACACAGAGTCTTTATCTCTTTTATTTCATTTGGACCTGCACATGCTCTTGACAGGTTTGGTGAGACACACACACACGTGCTTTTCTCGGGACAGATCACCAATTCTTCTTTGGTTACTGTCACAAAGATTTGGCACATTTCGAACCCTCATACTTCCACGGTGCAGATGATGTGCTCGGTGCACCCTCGTCTGAGCACCAGTTCATCAGAGAGACCCAGAACGAGAGCTTCATGACACTGATGTCCCAGGTCACCTTCCACCTGACCTGTTTAAACCTCACGAGACGAGACTTCCAGCTGTAATGAGGGGCAGAGTTCTGTAGGTCGGGTCACAGCGGGCGTCATTAGCTTATTAAGAAACACTTTAACTGGTGTTCTGGATAATGTGGCACTTTTCATTCACACCAACCCATTCAACTTAAATATTGTAAACATATAATAATATATTATAATAGTAATATATAGTCATATATCTCAATCGTGCATCTTTAACTTTTAAACCCTCACGCTTTTATTTTGACATTCTGAAGTCTCCAGGACGTCCTGTATGTGTCTGTTTGTGGGCTCCTCCGGTGCCGTTCTGAATGTATATTATAAGTGAACCGAACTATTGAGCATCTACATCTGAGATGATGTTCATGAGTAGCGCTCAAATATCCCGCACCGTACGACGGCTAAAAATAGACACGAGTGTGTGTGTGCGAGTGTGTGTGAGTGTGTGCACGTGTGCGCGTGTGTGTGAGTGTGTGAGTGTGCGAGTGTGTGTGTGTGTGTGTGAGTGTGTGTGTGTGTGTGAGTGTGTGTGCGTGTGCGCGTGTGTGTGAGTGTGTGTGTGTGTGTGCGCGTGTGTGAGTGTGTGTGTGTGTGTGCATGTGCGAGTGTGTGTGAGTGTGTGCGCGTGTGTGTGAGTGTGTATGAGTGTGTGAGTGTGCGAGTGTGCGTGTGTGAGTGTGTGAGTGTGTGTGTGCATGTGCGAGTGTGTGTGTGTGAGTGTGTGTGTGTGTGTGTGCATGTGCGAGTGTGTGTGAGTGTGTGCGCGTGTGTGTGAGTGTGTATGAGTGTGTGAGTGTGCGAGTGTGCGTGTGTGAGTGTGTGAGTGTGTGCATGTGCGAGTGTGCGCATGTGTGTGAGTGTGTGCATGTGCGAGTGTGCGTGTACGCGTGTGTGTGTGAGTGTGTGTGTGTGAGTATGTACGTGTGTGCGCGTGTGCGTGTGTGTGAGTGTGTGCATGTGCGAGTGTGCGTGTACGCGTGTGTGTGTGAGTGTGTGTGCGCGTGTGCGTGTGCATGTGCGAGTGTGCGTGTACGCGTATGTGTGTGAGTGGTGTGTGCGTGTGAGCGTGTGCGAGTGTGTGAGTGTGTGTGTGTGTGAGTGTGTGAGTGTGACATGCAGCACGTGACACATAAAGTGTTTTTATGTTTGTGTTTTTTCATTCAGTTTATTATAAAACTATTCTCGCCTCCTCCTTTCCCTTATACCCTTTACATTGGTGCCGAAACCCGGGAGGGAGGAGGGATGCCTGTCACGGAGGTTCTCGACACTGCCGTCCACCCAGGGGAGCGCCACTGCCATCCGACGGGGGTCGGAGTAGCCCGACCGCCCGGACGCGGAGAACGGCCGCCGTCCACGAGGCGAGTGGGGACAAATCACTGCCCCGACAGCCTGGAGCGGTAGGGCCGCTGCCAGGGGCGGAAGAGTGCCCTGCCGCTCCCCAGAAATGCGGAGGGGTCGAGAGGACCGCTGTCCACGAGGGGGAGGAGGGAAGCGACTCCCTGACCGCCTGGAGTGGTAGGGCCACTGCCAGGGGCGGAGGAGTGTCCCCACGAGTCGCCGGGAGGGGCATTCTGTCCACCGGGGGTCGTAAGTCTGACTCCGGTCCGCCTGGGGAGGAGTGGCTGCTGTCCGCCTGAGAGAGTGGAGGAGTGATCGAGTTTTTTCCTCTCTCTCTCTCTATGTCTCTCCATGTTGGCCTTTGTCCTTCGACAATTTTGTTTGTTCTTGTTTTTACCCTCCTGCCTCCTCTCAGGTTGAGAAAGGCGGGGATGACTCGCCGGCAGACGGGGCGCAACCAACGGATGTAGGTCATGCTGTGGGCTCCCCGGCCTGAGGCAATACCGGGAGGAGTGTAGAACGGAGGAGGGCGGGGCCGGAACAACGCACACCCGGTCCCCAATCAACCTGATGGGGGCGCGCGGGGGATAAGGGCAGTCGGTGACGACGGTTCGAGAGAGAGAGAGAGAATGACATGCAGCTGCTCTGTGTTCTTATGTTTGTTCAGTAAGTAAAGCTTCAGTGTCGGAGCCGATGCCAATCCGGGTATCAGAACGGTGCATCCCTATAAAAAGGGTCTATGCTCACTGAAATTCAAATCACTGCCCCCCAGTGGCTGAAGGTGGAAGTGTTGTGGCACCACAAGCTAATTGTGTTTTTAAGTTCAACAGAATGCCTATTTTATAAACCATACTCCCTAAATTCAACCCTAAACATCAGTGCAGTAAAAATGTCCTTTTACAGTGAAAATGCCACCTCTGAATGATGCCCATCTAAAGCAAATCCTTCCGACATTTAATATAAATTATAGCTATTTAAAATTCAATATTCACTAGTCATGTTCATTTCAGATAAATATAATGTACTGAACACTTTTATGATACTTTCATTAGGATGAACTGTCCCTTTAACATGACAGATCTAAATATGTGCTTCTTCAGACGGCAAAGGTTACGGAGAGACGGAATATTCCGTGGAAAGGGGCGCGAGAGGGCGACCGAGCGGCTGGAGACTCTAAACATAGCGGGCGCTGACAGGAAGCCAGGCGGACGCCCTGCAGCTGTTGCCTAAATCTCCTGTTGGGTCATTGGCAGGTCCTGCGGCTGGAGTCGCCCGCTCACAGCAGGCCAAGAGAAACACTCCAAACACACTCTTGCTGACCCGTGCCGAGTCGAAAGATTCACACACACACACACACACACGTGTCATTAACGCGGGCATTACGCCCCAGTGGGAGGGCATCTTCACGCAGTCATTGGATGCAATGGCTGTGTCAGGTTTAAAGTGTCGTGGAGAACGCCACACGATTGGTGAGGGCAAATATAGCCCAGCACATCAACTCAACAGCTATGAATTATGGGCGCTTAGTTTACCTGCAGGTGTTTCTGGTTAGGATGGGCGTAAATCACGGTACAGCCCGTCTAATCAGCGGCTGATTTATTTGGATTCTGACAGCAGGCGGGATCTCTCTCTCTCTCTCTCTCTCTCTCTCTCCCTCTCTCACATTCTCTCAATCTCTCTCTCTCGCTCACTATCTCTCTCTCTATCTCTTTCTCTCTCTCTCTCTCACACACACACACACACTCTCTCTCTCTTTCTCTCACTATCTATCTCTCTCTCTCTCTCTCTCTCTCTCTCTCTCTCTCTCGCTCACTCTCTCTCTCTCGCTCACTATCTCTCTCTCGCTCACTCTCTCTCTCTCGCTCACTATCTCTCTCTCTATCTCTTTCTCTCTCTCTCTGAAATTTGTACATTTTTGTGAGACAATCATATTAGAAGCTGCATTTGCTAAAAACGAAACAGACAGACCATTACTGAAGCATTTCATCATATTGATTGTACTTCATTTAGCCTTAAACTGTTTTATTCGCTTAAAGGTAAAATGTGAGATTATGGGATGTTTTAGATGTAATCTAAATATATACATTTATTATTATGACATGATTTGTCTTGGCTGTATGGTGGATACACATGCACAATGGCCTCTCGTTCACTTCTAGTCATAAATAAAAACAATAAATAATAGAACAATAATACCACATAAACCACAAATATAACAATAAAACTACATTGAAATAAATATAAAAATCTATAAATGATCAATCACAGCGTGCTAAATACAGAAGCACAATGGGTTAAAACACAATTTATAAATTATATATATTCATATATTATGTTAATTAAATAAATCAATTAATAATAAATATATAATAATAGAAATACAATAATGATAGTAATAGAAATAAATTACATATATATATATATATTACAAAATAATAATATATAAAAATATAATAAATTTAATTAATTAATTAAAAACTAAATTAACGTTTTTAATGCAAGTTCCTCGTTTTATTGGATACGATTAATCAGAGCATGTTGTTAAAAATAAAAAAAATACGCTAAATTTAAAAAACACTATATCGTGTTGACATTTAATGCCTGTACGGTTCTGTTGACTCTGACTTACAGAGAAAGAAAGAATAATTAAAGAAGTTGGTTTAAATATCGTAATCATGTTTCTGCCTGAAGAAGACAGAATAAAGAGTAATGTCCCACACAATCCACTCATCATTTGCATTCAAATAAGGGGATCAAAATAAAACCAATGTTTGGAAAATGCCATTTATCGGCTGGAGAATTCTTTTGATTTAGTGTTGGAGATTATGAGGAATATCTGTGTGGAAGTCACGGATGGCCAGTCTGGAATTGAATTGGTACCATCCTCAATCTCTCTCTCTTTCTCTCTCTCTCTCTCTCTCTCAATCTCGATCTCTCTCTCTCGCTCTCTCTTTCTCTCTCTCTCTCTCTCTCGATCTCTCTCGCTCTCTCTCTCTCTCTCTCACTATCTCTCAATCTCTCTCTCTCTCTTTCGAACGCCACATGAGTGTTCAGAGATGATAAATGTGTATGATAGAACGGCCAGGAGCCATATGGCTCTCTCGTTCGCATCTGAAAGTCTGACTGTGTCCAAAACAAACGGCAGCTGCCTCACTGTCCATCACCCAAACAGAGGGCGATCTCAGATGAAGGTAACAGTTTCAAACCAGCTTTCAAAGCCCCGTCAAATCACGTCTGAAGATGTAGAACAAATTCAAGTGAGACTTACACATAACCAAAAACATGTTGACAACAATCAAGGATATAACATTGATCATGCCAATAAAGCTATTTTGAACAACTAAAGGGACCGCTGTAAAGATCTTGTGATCAGTGAACATACTCGTTAAAACTCTATGGACCCACTGACGGGTCCAAAGGGGGGCGCTATATCACGAAAAATGTTTACGCTTAAAACGTTAAAAGTCTCCGTTTAAGTAAGTCAGGCATATGAGGTATCATATGAAATCTTAAAATCTGAACTTTTCAGAAATAATCATCACTTCTGCATTTATGTTACTTAAAATAACAACATAAGGCCTAAAACCATTCACGTTGAAATTAGCGCCCCCTAGAGGTAATGCAGTATACATATTTATATTAAATAAAAGTACTTCACATAGCACCAAAATGGACAAGTCATATATCAAATAAAAGCTCTCATTCTCAGGAATGTGACTGTATAGTTTATTTTGTTGCCCTAATATCACAGTTTGAAAGATTTTCAAAAGAATCACAAAGTGAAATATGATTTCTGTAATTCAAACGTCTCATTTATGCTCCAATAACTGCTGCTGTAAACGTTAAATAGTCAAAAACTGTATATCTACTATTACCTCAGGGAGCCTTCTAATAATAAAATGTAAAAATTAGACATTGTTTACTTGTCTGTGAGCTTACTTGGCCGAATAATACAATGCTATATCTGATATCTCCAGAACAAAATATGTGGTCCAGTAGGAAAATCATGCAAAACAAACCATGAGAAGATATGTTTTGAACTATTGATGATAAAATGTTATAAAAAAAATCACAAAGAGGAGGATCTCAGCTTTCTAATGACACCTAGATTGAGCTTGTAGTCCACTCAGAGGCCGAGATATTCAATGCAATAATGAGGGTGTTGCTTGAACTGAACATTAGACTGAATGTCTATGGACGAGCACATCTGTTCTGTTTTTCTAGTGATTGCTGCCATCTAGTGGGATAAAATGAAACTTTTCAAAATGAAGTAGAACAGAACCAGAATTACATGTTTACAAATTTAGGACAACTACAAAAAAATGTGTGTGTGTGTTTGTGCGAGTGTATGTTTTTGTGAGTGTGTGTGTGTGTGTGTGTTTGTGTATGTGTTTGTGTATGTGTGTGTGTGTGTGTGTGTATGTGTGTTTGTGTATGTGTGTGTGTTTGTGTATATACGTGTGTGTGTATGAGTGTTTGTGTGTGTGTGTGCGTGTGTGTGTATATGTGTGTTTGTGTATGCGTGTGTGTGTGTGTGTGTGTGTGTTTGTGTATATATGTGTGTGTGTATGAGTGTGTGTGTGTGCATGTGTGTTTGTGTATATATGTGTGTGTGTATGAGTGTGTGTGTGTGTGTGTGTGCATGTGTGTGGTTGTGTATGTGTGTGTGTTTGTGTATATATGTGTGTGTTTGTGTGTGTGTGTATATGTGTGTTTGTGTAAGTGTGTGTGTTTGTGTATATGTGTGTGTGTGTGTGTGTGTATGAGTGTTTGTGTGTGTGTGTGTGTGTATATGTGTGTTTGTGTATGTGTGTGTGTTTGTGTATATATGTGTGTGTGTGTATGAGTGTTTGTGTGTGTGTGTGTGTGTGTGCATGTGTGCGTGTTGGTGTGTATATGTGTGTGTGTGTATATGAGTGTTTGTGTGTGTGTATATGTGTGTTTGTGTATGTGTGTGTGTATGAGTGTTTGTGTGTGTATATGTGTGTTTGTGTATATATATGTGTGTGTGTATGAGTGTGTGTGTGCGTGTTTGTGTATATATGTGTGTGTATGAGTGTTTGTGTGTGTGTGTGTGTGTGTGTGCTGTGCGTGTGTGTGTATATATATGTGTGTTTGTGTATGTGTGTGTGTGTGTGTTTGTGTATATATGTGTGTGTGTGTTTGTTTGTGTGTGTGTATGTGTGTGTGTTTGTGTATATATGTGTGTGTGTTTGTGTATGAGTGTTTGTGTATGTGTGTGTTTGTGTGTGTGTGTGTGTGTGTGTGTGTGTGTGTGTATATGTGTGTGCGTGTGAGTGTTTCACTTGCTTAACAGATAGAAAAGTGTGTTTCAGCTTTTTTCCTTTCAAGTGTTTCCTTGACAGATTTGTACTCTGTTAGAAGACTTACAGAGTTGAACTTACAGATGACTTTAGTAATCAAGCAATTAACCTCCGGTAGAGAGGGGGAAAATAAATATAAAGACAGGGAGAGAGAAAGTGACAGAGATTGGTTATTCTGGGTCTCAAAAAAAAAAAAGGTTTTAAACTGATCCTGTGACCCAGACAGTGAATTACACCCGTCTTAACTTTACACGGCCAACACTTCACATCAAAACTAATCCTGAACATATTTCAGACACTTTCACAGCACATATGGACTTATAAATCCTAAAAAGCCTCTGTGAATTGACTCATCTGATAAGATCCCACACCTTTCCGTTTTTTTACTGTTTTCCGAGGAATCGTTCCAGCGGATGTCAACAGCTCATTACTCAATCCGTATGAAGGCTCAGATGAGTGAATTTCCAGTGTTATTCTTGTGCTTTATCACTAATGCACACAATAACAGATCAAAGTACAGTTGTGGTGGATTCTATTATTCTTCATTGTTGTTTTATCATCACAGTCTTTAGTGTGCGGCTTTATTTAATCTCGACCGGGTTTGTAATGCTCTAAAATCAGCCGCGGGTCGTCCGTGCCAAGAATGGGACGACAAACAGATGATGTTTGAAGATCAACAACTGAACAAACATCACAACATCAGACGCTCGAAACACTGTTTATATTCATTAAATGAACCAGATTCTTATTTGACATCTCTCTTTCTTCTCTACATCATTTTATCCTTTTTCTTTGTGATGATAATTGAAAGCTAATAAGCAGGGCTGTCAGAATTAATTCTTTAACTTTTGCAATTAATATAATAAGTTTAACGCGATTTCTTAATCGCCATTAACGCATTTACCGTTAATACAGCATAAACACTGGTGTGAGGGGTGGAACCTTTTTAACGTGTCCGCCCCGAGTCATTACACTCACACACACGCCACAGCGCCAGATCCCGTCTACAAGATTAGCATAAAACAGCACAACACGCCGCTCACAAAGACGCTCTATGGGCGGTCATAACACACTAGTTGACCGTTATGCTCTCTCATATGATAGAGCCGCGGAGGTCGTTGTCTCAGTCAATACAAGAATCTCAGACAGCGCTTCTCTGTCACTGATAAAATGATGGAGAAAGGAGCTCTTAGAGCCATTTGATGTATTTTAACACAAGTTAATGCACTATGAACTAACACGAACTAACAATGAACAACTGTAGGGGAGTCCTGGGTATCTCAGCGAGTATTGCCGCTGATTATCACACCTGGAGTTGCGAGTTTGAACCCAGGGCGTGCTGAGTGACTCCAGCCAGGTCTCCTTAGCAACCAAATTGTCCCGGTTGCTAGGGAGGGTAGAGTCACATGGGGTAACCTCCTCGTGGTCACTATAATGTGGTTCTCGCTCTCGGTGGGGCGTGTGGTGAGTTGTGCGTGGATGCCGCGGAGAATAGCGGGAAGCCTTCTTCACCACGGTAACGCGCTCAACAAGTCACGTGATAAGATGCGCGGATTGACGGTCTCAGATGCGGAGGTAACTGAGATTCGTCCTCCGCCACCCCGATTGAGGCGAGTCACTACACCACCACGAGGACTCGGAGCGCATTGGGAATTGGGCGTTCCAAATTGGGGAGAAAAGGGGGGAAAAAAAACAAAAACAATGAACAATTGTGTTTTTATAAAGTAACATTAACAAAGATTAATAAATGCTGTTAACAAATATACCGTTCATTATAAGTTCATGATACATAATAATGTATTAACTAATGTGGAGCATTCTTCGCAATTATGTGATCACGTGCATTTTTTATGCTCGTTACTGTCACCGTGTTTTCTAACAGTCTCTTTTTTGAAATGGTTAGTTCCTGCAATGAACTCCGTTTTCCCCGCTATTTCTTTGATATAAACTTTTGTAATGTATCTCGGGAAATGTAATGCAAATTTTAAAATCAAAGGGAGTAAACTTTTACTGTCGCCAATGGCGACCTTGACAGAAATTACACTCACAAATAAATTTATTTGGTCGCAAATGCGAACATTTTTAGTCGCAGTTTGGAGCCCTGCACAAGGATGATGATTTGTCGACTTTATAGACATTACATTTTTATTGTCTGTTAATGCTGAACTTCTGTAAAGCTGCTTTGAAACGATGTGTGTTGTGAAAGGCGCTATACAAATAAAATTGACTTGACTTGACTTGACTTAATGTTAGCAAATGGGACCTTTTTTAAAATAGGGATGTGCACAAGTAATCGATTAATCGAGTACTCATTCAGCTTTAATTTATTGGCTTTTCCTTGTTTTTATAAACTAACTTTAACAAAGATGAATAAATGCTGTTAACAAATATACCGTTCATTATAAGTTCATGATACCTAATAATGCATTAACTAATGTTAGCAAATGTAACCTTATTTAAAATAGGGATGTGCACAAGTAATCGATTAATCGAGTACTCGTTCAGCTTTAATTATTCGACTTTACTCTCTGCTTTTATAAACTAACTTTAACAAAGATTAATAAATGCTGTAAATAAATATACTGTTCATTATAAGTTCATGATACCTAATAATGCATTAACTAATGTTAGCAAATGGGACCTTTTTAAAATAGGGATGTGCACAAATAATCGATTAATCGAGTACTCGTTCAGCTTTAATTTATCAAGCAAATGGGACCTTATTATAAAGAGCTACTGCTAATAATAAAGTCTATAGACAAACCCAAACCGTAACCCTAAAACTTTTAGCATTTTCAAAATTATAAATATAAATATAAATATAAATGTAGCAATATTTGCTTAATTTATGAATGGACCTTCCAATTGAGGATGTCCTCGAATGCCTCAAAGGGATTTCCTTTGCTGACTAAACAAGGACAAGCACATGGAACTTGTAATAATAATAATGACTACAGACAGTAAGAAAACTGAAACATTATTTACTTAATATTTTAATAATTTTTACCATTGAAGATGTCAACAAAGGGCGTCATTTTTGGATTTAGCTCAGTTCTTTGAAAGTTGCAGAATTTACATTTTAATTAGATCTCATGTATTCAGATGTCTGCTGTGCTTTTGCTGCTGCTGTGCAATTATTACAATGAATTTAATGATTTACCCACCCCTAAATGGCATGTAAACACAATGAACTGGTGGTTGGTCACTTTGCATGTCAGTCAGATGGTCTCTTCCTGTCTATGTGGGTGGAGCTTGACCAGAATAAACTGTAATGTGGACGAGACTTTATGGTGATAGTCAAAAGTCTGACTACACAAGAAATGCTGCTTTTATAACATCTAAACCTTGATCAGAGAGAAGAGTGTGACAGGAGATTTCATTAGTGCAGCTGAGTCACACAGACAGTATCTAGTAGCACACTGAGAGAGAGAGAGAGAGCGAGAGAGAGACAGCGAAAGAGAGAGAGAGAGAGAGAGAGAGAGAGAGACAGCGAAAGAGAGAGAGAGAGAGCGAGAGCGAGAGAGAGCGAAAGAGAGAGAGAGAGAGAGCGCGAGAGAGAGAGACAGCGAAAGAAAGAGAGAGAGAGAGAGAGCAACAGCGAAAGAGAGAGAGAGAGAGAGAGCGAGAGAGAGAGACAGCGAAAGAGAGAGAGAGAGCGAGAGAGAGAGACAGCGAAAGAGAGAGAGAGAGAGAGAGAGAGAGAGAGAGAGAGCGAAAGAGAGAGAGAGAGAGAGAGAGCGAGAGAGAGCGAAAGAGAGAGAGCGAGCGAGAGAGAGAGACAGCGAAAGAAAGAGAGAGAGAGAGCAACAGCGAAAGAGAGAGAGAGAGAGAGAGCGAGAGAGAGAGACAGCGAAAGAGAGAGAGAGAGCGAGAGAGAGAGAGAGAGAGAGAGAGAGAGCAACAGCGAAAGAGAGAGAGAGAGAGAGAGAGAGAGAGAGAGAGAGAGGATCATATAGCAGCAGGATCACTGCTGGGTCTCAAGTGCTTTGACAGAGTGCACAGCAGTAGGATTCTCTCCACAAAAGCAGCTGCCTTCACCAGCTAACTCATTTATGTTTTTTATACGTTTTCCAAATGTTACATTTTGGTTGTAGGAACAGTGAAAATCTCCAGTTTTCTAAATGTGAGCAGACCGTTGACATTGTCTCATTTATTCTATTGCATCAATAGAAATTTGGAATTTTTCTAAATTCCATGTAAAGGATTAAACAATTCCATTGTACATATTAGGGCAGGGTATCACCTGGCACCTCACGATACGTATCACGATACGTATCACTACACATGTCACGATTCGATATATTGCAATACATCACGATATCATAATTGGTTCGATTACGAATCAATTCCAATTATTTTGGGTTTATTTTAGTTATATTCTTAATGTCTGATGAAAAGCATGTAGTTCAGAACATCATGTTTTGGTCTCTTGGTGAGCTCATTACATTGATTTGGACGCAACAGTATGCCAACTTTAATGTGCGTTTTCATGATATAAATACACAAAAAACATGGATCTAAAGTATTGATACAATATCATGAGAAAAACATTTTAAAAAATTAGCAGCTGTCCAAGCAACATTTTGGGCTCCCAAACATATTTAAAGATATTGTTCTTGCATTCTGCACTTTATATATATGCTAAATATGCTTCTTATCCGAGATGCGAGTTTGTGCGAGTGTGCTCAGTGTGGCGCGATTCGCGCGGGCCATCACAGAACCACTCGTGCCGTGATGGCGGAAAGGTGCCTCTGGTTGTTCCTTGCAGGAAATTCAGCCTAACAGGCTCCATATGGTTGGATTAGGGTGGGGGCGGGGTTAGGCCATTTGCTGCCTCCCAGGAACAAACTGAGTCCCCTTTGTACAATGGTACTGGATTATTTTGACATACGCCAAAATAAAGGTTTTTCAAATACACATCATCACTCTTACTAAAACTGATCACGATTTTACAGCAGTTAAAGTAACTGTAATTACAATACAGTGATTTTATAGGGCTGCAACTAACGACTGTTTTGATAATCGACTAATTTAACGATTATTATGACGATTATTCGACTATTTGGTGATTATTGCAATGATTAATCATTAATCAACGTAAACATGAAATTCAATCAAGCAAGTATGTTAAATATTTATTAAACGCAATTATTAAATAAAACTTCGAGCATGTGGATGACCGTAAATACGTCAGTCACCAACGGGTCAAAAGGGGGGCATTATATCATCAAAAAAGTTTAAAATTTTAAAGTCTCCGTATAAGCAAGTCAGGCTTATGAGGTGTCATTTGAAAGTTTTGAATCTGAACTTTTCAGAGATATCCATCACTTTTGCGTTTTTGTTACTTAAAATAACTAAATAAGCCCGCAAATCATTCGCGGTGAAAATTAGCGCCCCCTAGAGGTCATACGGTATAAATATTTATATCAAAATAAAGTCCTTCACATAGCACATAATTGGACATGTCATATATCAAATTAAAGTTCTCATTCTCAGGAATGTGACTGTTAGTTTATTTTTACGTTAATTGTGTTGATTTTGTGATGGTTATTAATAATGTGAGAATCTTACACCGTTACACTCCTACTCTACAAGACACATGATCTGAGGTATCATTCTTGTCTCAAGCAAAAACGTTGCTTAAACGTTGGACTAAACAGTTACATTTAATACCTAATGTTAGCGGTTTGATCAAATCATTAACACTAATATCAAGCAATAATAATGACTGAAACACCACTCTCAGTGGAAGGGGTTAATGAAGCGTGTGACGTTCTTTCATGTGGAGCTTCACACATTCACAGAATTCAATGTGATCTGGGAGCAGATATTTGATGTGCATGGACATCACTCACAGACACTTCTATCTGATATGCACCTTTCAATATAAAGATAATAGAGGAAACCAGAGGAAGGTATCAGAGCACAGGAAGCGTTCATAGACATCTATATTCTCATTTGGCCATTTGGAGGAGGTTTCCACACAAGAAGCTCTCTGAACATTTACGTGGTTACAGTATAGACGCGAGACATCCTGACAGGTAGTTTAGTGTTCCAGTAATCACATCTCGACCCGAGCGTGCTATCTGACATGCAGCACTACAGAAAACATCTCAATATCTGACATCTGTATCTGCAAGAACAAGAACAACACAATTCTAACAGCACCAACACCAGCAGCCGTTCTGTCAGGGAAAATGGCTTTTATGTATTTATATTAATGCATGAGTGGTGGTGGCGAAGTCGGCTAAAGCACTGAACCGGTAATCAGGAGGTTGCTGGTTCGACCCCCACAGCCACCACCATTGTGTCCTTGAGTAAGACACTTAACTCCAGGTTGCTCCGGGGGGATTGTCCCTGTAATAAGTGCACTGTAAGTCACTTTGGATAAAAGCATCTGTTAAATGCATGAATGTAAATGTAAATGCATAAATGGCATTAAGATGTTTTCGAAGAGGCACATGTGCATATGCTCAAGTGCATCAGGGGAACAAAAAAGTCTGGGAAACCCCACTGTTGTAATACAATGCATCTGTCGAAATGCAAAGTGCAAGCTGCTTTCGTGACTTCAGCAGCTTCCTCTCATTAAACGGATTTCTGGTGTACGTGTAAATAAGCTATTATGGTGTAATATTTGCGGAAGTTATGACCCCACCCCAGGAGTAACGTCATTAGCAACAGCTCAGCCAACGTGGTTTGAACGATGGATGTGCAGCATGTACTGCTTACTACAGTTTTGTGAAACAATCGTGATTAGCTAGTTAATGTCTATAACGATGTATCTTACTGTGGTAGTTAAACAGTGAGTTGTGTCAGTGCATGGTGAACGCACTCCTGGTTGGTCGGAGAAACTATACCCCAACACTAACCCTAAACAATCATGCATCACTTTCCTCTTAAATACTGTATGATTAGCTGCTTTTCCACTATCAGGCAAGTGCGAGCCAGGGCTATCAAGTATCAACTGGCAAGCTGGGGCCAATAGCCTTGGACCTCCAGCCACTAGGCCAAAATCGTTCTGCATTCCCACCATAGGGCCAAAAACCTGTCCTTAATATGCCGCTGTGGAGCCAACTTCACACACCCTGCCCATTACACAAGCAGGAGGGAAGCTCAAGCTGAGGTTTGATATCTAGTTATCTACAATATTGAGTTTATATTGTGTATGCAAACAGCAATGTAAGCTAGCATTGACAACTCACTAGCACTAGTATAACTGGCACAGTGTCCTGAGTCGTCTCTCCACTAACAGCGGGACAATGTCCCAGCACATCCTCTATGAAAGTTCACGAACCCTGGAAAGCCATTTCTTTGGGCACCGCTTTTTCCATTGGACGGATTTGTACTGCGCCTGTATTTCTTTCATTATTTTTTTTTCTCGAAGCAGTACCGTTGTGCGCTGGATACACAACCTGGGAAGTTTGGCGAAAGTCCGCCTTTAACACTGACCCCGCTTGGCCTTGTTTGGCCCATGGTAATCAGCGGGCCAAAGGCCATTGGCTGTTGGTCCCGAGAAAGCACCGAGAAAGCCCAGAGGAGGCATGAAGAAGCCCCGGAAGAGACAGTGGGAACACAACTAGCACGTCCTCATTTGGCCCAATGTGGAAACACGGCTATTGAGCCTTCGCCTATTTACCCATAGTTACTGGGCCAAAAGTTGTTGGGGGGGGGGGGTTTGGGGGGTTTGCGGTGGGTGTTGAGCCAAGAGTTGATGACGGGGGTCTTATCGCGGCCCATTTCATGGTCGACCCACTGAGCCACTCGGTTTTCCTGATGGCCAGTCCTCCCCTGATTGGCCACAAAGTGCGTCGGCCCACCAGGAAAATGCCCGGTATGCCAGATTACAGTCCAGCCCTGTTTTCTGAACAGTATCGCAAACGACTCCATTAACTGAACTATCCTATTTAAAATATTACTTTCAATGTTTTGATGCTTTTAACTCAATGTGAAGCTTTGTTTGTATCGATGCCATTCTCACATGTTACTAATTATGAAACTAATAAAAAGCAATGAAGTATCTTTCACTTGTAAACAAATAGCCATTGCCGCGTGATTATGTAACATATAAACCATTTTCACCTTTAATTTCCAGCAAAAAATGAGCAATAGTTACTGAGATTTAAAATGACTCATACGAGATATGAGATTTTGGCCATACCGCCCGACCCTAATTGTTATGAATGCAATCTGGTCTAATTTGTGGATGTGAACCGCTATTGATGACATATAATTAGCCCGTTAAAGTGTCATTTATTTCTAATTGCTGCATGTCGCCGCAGAAATGTGCCTTTTTGGCGAGCAGCTCACATTCTTTGCGTCTTTTGCAATGCATCAGTGAACGCAAGAGCCATTCTGTGTCTATTAAAGGGTTAGTTCACCCAAAAATGAAAATCCTGTCATTGTTTACTCACCCTCATGTTGTTCCAAACCCTGGAATCCAACTCAGGTTCAGACTAAACAATCGAATCAGGTGTGAAAACAGCCTGAGGAAGTCAACGGTGCTGCTCTCTTTGTGAAAAGTAATCTAGTTAAGCTAGAAATTATAGATTGCAGACAGCGATGACGGGCTGTATTTTATTGGCTATATGATATTAAACCAGAACCGCCCCTGATCGTGCTTGATCATGCCCAGCTGCAGGTGAGACACATGCTGTATGAATCAACTTAACCGCGCAGGCAAACGTTTCAACACACTTGATTGAATTTAACGTTCATGCTTCTAGAGGAAACTAAAACTTATTTTAGTAATGCGTTTTTACTGGATGAATTGGAGCAGATAGTGAAGGAAGTGTTCAGCAAACATGAGAGCTCCTTCAATAGGGGTTATTCCATGTCAAATCAACCACATTTGGGAGATTCATGGACATTTTTGGTTTGGTTTTGGCTTTGGTATGGAACAATATTTAAAGGAATATTCCCATCACTGCAACACAGTGTGGAGGGGGGTAGAGGGGGTTCAAAACGACAATTTCCGAAAAACTACAGGCCAAATAAATGACCTTAGAAAGGTGTCAGCGTCATTATTTTATTTGTACACAGAGAATGGGAGATGTATTTCCAATATTAGTTGACTTCAGCACCCCGTGTGGCATTATACACCAATGGCGTGAGTTCCAAAATGGGATGAACACACTTTTTGTGGAGCGCCTAAAACTCAAGAAGTATTAAAGATATCTTAATATCCTTTAAGAACCTGATTCATAACAAACCTTCCTCTTTAAAAAGCATCTCAGGATGCACCTCATAAAGTTCTACACAAACAACAACCTCAAATACAAGAGTTTGCATTTCTTTGGTAACTACACAATTGTGATACTTCCATGCGTGTTATACCACAGTTTGGATGACTTTAATATTATTCAGACATGTGGAAAATAGTCATAATGAAGAATGAGTAGATGTGTGCAAACTTAAGTCTGTTATACATTGTAATGTATATAAACTGTCTGGTGTTCCCTAACGACGGCAAGTACCATTAACCCTTTAAGCATGGATGTGCCCAACACAAAATAGGTGTCGATTGAAAGCTCAGAAGCTCTACATTAAAATGCATGTAGACATTATGACCAAAACTGAACAAGTGCTTTGAAATTGTAACATTTTGATAATTTATCAAAAAAAAAATTGCACTATACAAATTATTGCAATCGGTAAAAACATCAGACGGATCAAATATTCATGTGTCACATGTTGTTGGAAAGCTCTTAAAGAGTAAAATACAACCAGCCTATTTGATTTATG
>JAVLUX010000018.1:1445000-1452500 GCA_032164185.1 Moxostoma hubbsi
CACAGTTAGACAAACTGTCTATAAATGGAGATGATTTAGTACTATAGGTACTCTCACTAGAAGTGGCCATTAGATATTCATCTGTCCACAGTTAGACAAACTGTCTATAAATGGAGATGATTTAGTACTATAGGTACTCTCACTAGAAGTGGCCATCAGATATTCATCTGTCCACAGATAGACAAACTGTCTATAAATGGAGATGATTTAGAACTATAGGTACTCTCACTAGAAGTGTCTGTTAGATATTCATCTGTCCACAGTTACACAAACTGTCTATAAATGGAGGTGATTTAGTACTATAGGTACTCTCTCTAGAAGTGGCCATCAGATATTCATCTGTCCACAGTTACACAAACTGTCTATAAATGGAGATGATTTAGTACTATAGGTACTCTCACTAGAAGTGGCCATCAGATATTCATCTGTCCACAGTTACACAAACTGTCTATAAATGGAGATGATTTAGTACTATAGGTACTCTCACTAGAAGTGGCCGTTAGATATTCATCTGTCCACAGTTAGACAAACTGTCTATAAATGGAGATGATTTAGTACTATAGGTACTCTCACTAGAAGTGGCCATTAGATATTCATCTGTCCACAGTTAGACAAACTGTCTATAAATGGAGATGATTTAGTACTATAGGTACTCTCACTAGAAGTGGCCGTCAGATATTCATCTGTCCACAGTTAGACAAACTGTCTATAAATGGAGATGATTTAGTACTATAGGTACTCTCACTAGAAGTGGCCGTCAGATATTCATCTGTCCACAGTTAGACAAACTGTCTATAAATGGAGATGATTTAGTACTATAGGTACTCTCACTAGAAGTGTCCGTTAGATATTCATCTGTCCACAGTTAGACAAACTGTCTATAAATGGAGATGATTTAGTACTATAGGTACTCTCACTAGAAGTGGCCGTTAGATATTCATCTGTCCACAGTTAGACAAACTGTCTATAAATGGAGATGATTTAGTACTATAGGTACTCTCACTAGAAGTGGCCGTTAGATATTCATCTGTCCACAGTTAGACAAACTATCTATAAATGGAGATGATTTAGTACTATAGGTACTCTCTCTAGAAGTGGCTGTTAGACATTCATCTGTCCACAGATAGACAAACTGTCTATAAATGGAGATGATTTAGTACTATAGGTACTCTCACTAGAAGTGGCTGTTAGACATTCATCTGTCCACAGTTAGACAAACTGTCTATAAATGGAGATGATTTAGTACTATAGGTACTCTCTCTAGAAGTGGCTGTTAGACATTCATCTGTCCACAGTTAGACAAACTGTCTATAAATGGAGATGATTTAGTACTATAGGTACTCTCACTAGAAGTGGCCGTCAGATATTCATCTGTGCACAGTTAGACAAACTGTTTATAAATGGAGATGATTTAGTACTATAGGTACTCTCACTAGAAGTGGCCGTTAGATATTCATCTGTCCACAGTTAGACAAACTGTCTATAAATGGAGATGATTTAGTACTATAGGTACTCTCACTAGAAGTGGCCGTTATATATTCATCTGTCCACAGTTAGACAAACTGTCTATAAATGGAGATGATTTAGTACTATAGGTACTCTCACTAGAAGTGGCCGTTATATATTCATCTGTCCACAGTTAGACAAACTGTCTATAAATGGAGATGGTTTAGTACTATAGGTACTCTCACTAGAAGTGGCCGTTAGATATTCATCTGTCCACAGTTAGACAAACTGTCTATAAATGGAGATGATTTAGTACTATAGGTACTCTCACTAGAAGTGGCCGTTAGATATTCATCTGTCCACAGTTAGACAAACTGTCTATAAATGGAGATGATTTAGTACTATAGATACTCTCACTAGAAGTGGCCGTTAGATATTCATCTGTCCACAGTTAGACAAACTGTCTATAAATGGAGATGATTTAGTACTATAGGTACTCTCACTAGAAGTGACCGTTAGATATTCATCTGTCCACAGTTAGACAAACTGTCTATAAATGGAGATGATTTAGTACTATAGGTACTCTCACTAGAAGTGACCGTTAGATATTCATCTGTTCACAGTTAGACAAACTGTCTATAAATGGAGATGATTTAGTACTATAGGTACTCTCACTAGAAGTGACCGTTAGATATTCATCTGTCCACAGTTACACAAACTGTCTATAAATGGAGATGATTTAGTACTATAGGTACTCTCACTAGAAGTGACCGTTAGATATTCATCTGTTCACAGTTAGACAAACTGTCTATAAATGGAGATGATTTAGTACTATAGGTACTCTCACTAGAAGTGGCTGTCCGTATTCTCCTACATACACATGGACAAAGTTTCACATGGTTGTTGGCAGATTTGATGTTTCAAGATTCTTGTAGAATTCTCCACAGTTCTTCTGTCTATTTCGGCTGTCTCGATTACTTCTGTCTCTTTATGTAACCTCAGACTGACCCGATGTTCAGTGGTGGGCACTGTGGGGGTCATGTCATCTGTTGGCCATCAACCTCAAGTGAAATACTGTATGTTCATCTCAAGTCTGTGAAAGAAAGAAGGGGTTTGGGTGGCATTCACCCCTTTCTATGGTAATCTTGAGCTTTTAATACTTAAAAAATTATTTTTTTTTGCCGGTATCGTATTAATCCAACGCACTGGCTGTTTTATATATATATATATATATATATATATATATATATATATATATATATAAATATATCATCTTTATATGTCCAAAGATATTTTTTTGCAATGGCTAAAGAGGGTAAATGAAACACAGTTGAATTTTAAATAAAATACATCACTCTATCTAAGATTTTATTTGTCCAGTGTGCTTTAAGAGACACGGGGGAGTGATTTGCTTGCGTCTGGGAGGGGCCATAGGAAGAACCGGGACATTTCCCATGGGGGTCAGCCATGAAACGGGCCGCAAAACGGCACCAGGATATGCCGAAAAGTGCTGCAACGTGCACCTTTACTGGAAAATAAGACAAAATTCCTCAGTAAGAAAATGATTTTTGCCAGTGTATTCAGTCTTTGTCATGTTAATAATTTGGCACGTTGTTGGGTCTACCAGTTTATGGACATTTAAAGACATTTTTGTAAATGTAAAATCTGCCACCTGAAGCAAAACCTGTTGAGATCCAGTGATTTAGTCAGCTCTGTATAGATGGCGGGAATATTCTAGTCAGGGATTAAATTATAATTACCGGGCGTCTTTTACCCCAGGGACAGAGGAAACATATGAAACGTAATTGGCTACTATCCCCACCCCTCCCCTTAACCAGCCTGTTGAATGACATGGAGCTAATTACAATCTGATTTGCCCATTAAATGATTCAAAACACGCCAGGGAATTGATGATGTCCAGGCGACACTCTGCGGCTGCTTTTAATTTTATTTATCTATAATGGGGATGACCGGAGGACAGTGAAGGGGAATTTAAGGGCCAGTCATACCTTTTTCTGCTGACAAAATCCAAATGAGATTTGTGTAATTAAAGAAACACACATCTGTATCCAATTACACACACACACACTCAAACTCACACTCACACACACACACACACACACACACACACACACACACACACACACACACACACACTCACACTCACACACACACACACACACACACACACACTCACACACACTCACACACACACTCTCACACACACACTTACACACACTCACTCACACACACACACACACACACACACACACACTCACACACACACACACACACACTCTCACACACACACTCACACACACACACACACACACACTCACACACTCACATACACTCACACACACTCACACACACACTCTCACACACACACTTACACGCACTCACTCACACACACACACACACTCACACACACTCTCACACACTCTCACACACACACTCCGTCTCTCACACACTGACACACACACAGGAATGCACTAAATAGGGAGCAAGGGAGCATCCTATAGCTCTCTTATAACTGTTCTGAGACCAGTGCAGAAAGACAGCACACTGGAGGTTAAGTCATGCACTAAATAGGGAGCAAGGGAGCATCCTATAGCTCTCCTATAACTGTTCTGAGACCAGTGCAGACAGACAGCACACTGGAGGTTAAGTCATGCACTAAATAGGGAGCAAGGGAGCATCCTATAGCTCTCCTATAACTGTTCTGAGACCAGTGCAGACAGACAGCACACTGGAGGTTAAGTTATGCACTAAATAGGGAGCAAGGGAGCATCCTATAGCTCTCCTATAACTGTTCTGAGACCAGTGCAGACAGACAGCACACTGGAGGTTAAGTCATGCACTAAATAGGGAGCAAGGGAGCATCCTATATCTCTCCTATAACTGTTCTGAGACCAGTGCAGACAGACAGCTCACTGGAGGTTAAGTCATGCACTAAATAGGGAGCAAGGGAGCATCCTATAGCTCTCCTATAACTGTTCTGAGACCAGTGCAGACAGACAGCACACTGGAGGTTAAGTCATGCACTAAATAGGGAGCAAGGGAGCATCCTATAGCTCTCCTATAACTGTTCTGAGACCAGTGCAGACAGACAGTACACTGGAGGTTAAGTCATGCACTAAATAGGGAGCAAGGGAGCATCCTATAGCTCTCCTATAACTGTTCTGAGACCAGTGCAGACAGACAGCACACTGGAGGTTAAGTCATGCACTAAATAGGGAGCAAGGGAGCATCCTATAGCTCTCCTATAACTGTTCTGAGACCAGTGCAGACAGACAGCACACTGGAGGTTAAGTCATGCACTAAATAGGGAGCAAGGGAGCATCCTATAGCTCTCCTATAACTGTTCTGAGACCAGTGCAGACAGACAGCACACTGGAGGTTAAGTCATGCACTAAATAGGGAGCAAGGGAGCATCCTATAGCTCTCATATAACTGTTCTGAAATAACATCCATAGAATGCTGTTATTTAAAATGTCACAACTTAAAGTCCCGCTGTCCACATATGAGGACATACATTTTTCGGAAATCTATGGGGGAAATTTTGTACAATTGTTTACTGTTTTGTTCTCTTTGAGTAGGGTTACTACCTAATACGTAACAAATGGGGGCTCGGCCGCTTGTCAATTGAGTAATGAACAAGTGTTTAACAAGTGTACCATTTGCTGTTGTCTTGGTGAGTAAAATGTACTCTTGTTGTTAGTTTTGCTGATGTAAAGCAGTAACAAAATAATGGAGTTAGATTAAACTCTTGAATTATCAATGCCCAGCGCATTAAACGTTGATTCGAATTAGATATCCGACATAAAAAAGGCTCGCAGAATACTGTCACGGATGCGCTGTCCCGAGTTTATGGTGCTGAAGTGTAACGTAATTGCCGTTGTGCAGCGTAGATGCAAACTTCCTGTTAGCATCTTTTTGGTGGGGAGGTGTTACGTGGAAATGCAGTTTGTCTTGTGTTGTTGGTGTGCTTTTTTCTCTCTCTCTCTCTCGTTTCTCTCTCACTGTAATGATTCACAGGTGGAGCTGCTAACGAGTGACCTGATTGGTGACGGGAGTACTTGGCGCTGTATTTAAGTCTCCTGAAGCATGGATCTACAGCTCCCCGCTCTCATGGCTTCCTTGATGAAGAGACGTGTAGTGTGATCTAGTACATGTTAAAGACATTTGATGTGAATCACAACCTTGTGTTAAGTTGTGTTGGATTATGTTAAACCTTTTTGGAGTATGGTAGGGAGGTGGGTGCCTCTTTTATTTATTATTTGTTTTCTCCTGTTTTGGATAAGTAGGGAGGGAAGTTTTGTATCTTTTGTTTGTTATCTGATTTCTAGGTTAGTATCCTTAAATTAGTTAGCTTTGTTTTGTTATTTGTTTTGGCTTCTCCCCCTCCTAGTATTTGTGGCTCTTTAGCTACTTATGTTAATAAATATACTTTGTTTTGCACTTTAAGATTGTTCTGATGTTTTTTTTTTTGAAGCCTTGGGAGTGAGAGCGGGGACTCCAGGGATCTTGTTGATTAGATCCCTGCTAATTGTTATGTATGGTTTTTTTTGTTCTCTTTGAGTAGGGTTACTACCTAATACGTAACATTTACGATTTGGCCAATCTGTCCTATTGTCATGAGAGCGGGTGGCGAGTCTAACATAAGTAAAACATAAGGCATTTTTATTCTGTTCACATATACAATATATTCATGAGTCGCGAGTGTTGTTGTTGCCACTATTTGAGTCAGTTCAGTGTTACATTTTCCAGTAAAATGGCTGAAATGTCAGAGTAAGTGAGTCTGTTGCACAAGATTTGACAATGTTTGGTGTGTTGGCTCCATTGACATATTTTTGGCCAAAACAGCTTTCAGTTTCATCCAAGATGAAGCGCTCCCGCTGAGTTAAAGTGCCTGAAATTGCCACTTACTTTGCCAGCACTTCAAACACATTTCCCTGCATAAAGTCAGAGGGTTTCTCAATAACGCCGCATCTCTGAAAACATCTTTTTCTTCCATATTCTTGTTCCCCTGAAAGGGTCCATCCATTCTTAACCTCCTCATGTCACTCCATTAACTGTAGCATCACTCACAAATGTCAAATCTGTGCACTGACTTCTAGAACAAACCAGGAACGCTTCAGTTTGGGGATTTTTCCTCATAAAATCCAAAAGCACTAACGTCAATGTGTGAGAGTGGCTCATAAATGCTAAACCGTTTTACCAATAGAGAGAGAGAATATTCTCTGGCTTCTAATTGATTTCATCCCTCTATTCAACACCTTCCAGTCGAGCAATATTTGTGATCTTCCCTTAAAGTGGCTTTTTGTGACAACAACAGAAGGATAAATCGAAAAGAGCGTCGCGGCTGCTTGCGATTGATCTTGTCCGACAGTCGTGGGGAACACAAAGAGACGTGGTCACTCCTTTATTGCGTTTAATCAGCTCGACGTGGCTCCTTCATCGTCTTGCAGGTTTCTAGCGGAGCTCAAATGTGTACGTGCTTTTATTTGTTCATTTCATACGTCACCTCATTTCTGCCCAATAAATGCAACTTAATAAAAACCTCAAACAAATCAGAAAATGTTGTAACCCGTTTGGGGTTATTTTGTTTTCCATAGAATAGCAAATGTTTGAGAATTTTGGAGGTTTCTATACGTCCTGCCCATACTATGGAAGCCTTGAACCACACTGTGAAAAAAAAAAATATATATATATATATATATTTTTTTTTTCTTGCACATTATTTTCTTACATTTTTTTATAATTTATATTTTTATTATTTATTATTATTTCTTGCACATTATTTTCTCAAATTTTGATAATTTTTTTGGTTTTTTGGTGATCTAAAAAAAAAAAAAAATTTTTATGCACATTATTTTCTCACATAAATTTGTATTATTATTTTATTTAATTTTTTTCTTGGATAATATTTTCTCACATTAAAAAAAAAAATTCTTGCACATTATTTTCTAAAATTATTATAATTTTTTTTTTTTTTTTTTTGGTGATCTAAAAAAAATAATTTTATGCACATTATTTTCTCACATAAATTTT
>JAVLUX010000018.1:1457500-1467500 GCA_032164185.1 Moxostoma hubbsi
AAACTTTTTTGTAATTTTTTTGGGTAATAGTTTTACTTATAAACAAGACTCAGTAAAGCCAAAGTGTTCTTGTTGTGCTTTGCTATTGCGGTTTAATCTTTTTTTTTTTGTTTCGTTTTGTTTTTTTGGTGGAGGAAAACACGATTTTAGTGTGAAAGAGAACATTTTTAGTTTTCAAACTAAAACGTCTTCCTGTGGACGTGGCCTAAGCATTGAAAAACAAAAGACACAACATCACTAAACTGCTCATTTTTACCATCACTTCCTGCCTCTGTCTCTTGACATGTCAAAGTCATGTTCACTGACTGAATATCAGACAACACTCCTGATATTTCCTGATTGAGTGAGAAATCTAAACCGTGGATCTAACAACATGAAGAGGACGGTCGTTTGGACGAGGACAAAAGTTTACGAGTGACTCAATTTGGCCCACTTCATTCCGTTGAAAATATCTGGAACAGGTAGCTGTGGGAGTTGAAGCAATAATCTTTGCTCTAAACACACACAGCTGTGATCTGGCTTGTGTAAAACCCCATTGACTGATGTCTGCTCCAAAATGTCCAAGCGTTCCGCTTTGACCTAAATTCTTCAACTCTGAGACAGTTTTCCCAACCTGTGCCGTGCTTGAGAACTCCACCGGGATTCCGCCGTTCCCCACGTTGTAATGACATTTTGATGAAGTCACTTGAGATAACAAACACAAGTAACAACGTACTAGCATAGAGTTCATCTCAAGTATGTTTCCAAGCATTCAAGTATGCAATTGCATACTTGCATGAAGCATGTTTCTAAACTATAAGGCAAATGGTTTCACTGCGCCCCCGACAAGATGACAAGCGTGCACTCAGAACACTGTGTTTTGATGTATTAAATACGGCAATTCTGCGTTCCAAAACACACAGAGTCCTGACAACTTAATTAAATTAACAGCAGAAGTGACTCGCATGCACAGAACACTCAAGCGTTCTGTCCTGCTTCTCCTTGACAACGTCTCTTTAACGGCGGCTTTTAGCGTGACTGGCAGATCTGACAGCTGCCCCTCTCGGGCACGATGTGTCATCGGCATTTAAAAGTCTGCGCTTGCCCCTTCAAAGACACTTCCACTCAAAGCATACTACATCCTGACGACTGACGCTATTGTCCGCATTCTTCCCCGAGGCTTTAGGGGCGAGCGAGGCTGGTCTTTAACAGTGTATTAAACAGCACTTACAGCCCTTCCCTCTTCACCAGGCAGAATAAAGATAGCTTTTCTCCAAAGTCTTTTCAAAGGAATAAAACACACACACGGCTGCAAAAGAAGTCTTGGACAACGAAGACGCTTGGAGACGACGTTGCTATGAGACGCCGTGTACATCCCAAACAGCCAGTCCAGCACAAACAAAGACATGCAACTCAGTTTATGAATAGTAGGTTGAAGTCTTAGAGATGCAAGGAGAGAATACATATTAAATTACGTTTAATTTTCTTACAGAAAGAGTAACCGTGTAGATTGGCTCTTGCTACATTGTTTTGCCATTATGATGTAAATCTGACCATCACTTCAGCGTCCACCGTGATGTACGACACAGACTCGCTGATCTCATTCATCTGTGCATCACATTGTGAATCGAGGCAGATTCCAGCAACCGCTGGCATCCAGGAAGTCAACCATCCGTAGCTTCATCAGCAGTTGGACCCCGCCAGAGGAGGCTGGTAATAAACCTCGTCCACAGACCGACTCAAATTATCATTGTCACACCTGCCAGACCTCCCCCATTCCCTTCGCGGATAAACAGATAAACAGCCTTGCAAACGTATATGCACATGACAAACCGCATTTTTATGCTGAACGTCGCCTCCGGGCCTCTATCCATCACGGCCTGCTAGGTAGACATTCTCTGGCCGCGAGCAATGAAACCACTTCTCTTCCGTAAAGCTCCCAACATTGCTTTTGCAAATGCAATCTGAACGGGTGTATTTCCCTGGCAGGTGGAATTTTCGTTTGCGAAATGACATCCGGATGCACAAAAAAGTGTGGAAATGAAGAAAGATGCCCACGATGGCCTACATATAATACTTTCAACCATCGAAATAAGCTTTTCAAACTTGGAGCAACAATAGAGCAGAGCAGCCTGATTCCAGACGTTTTCGGTTATTGGCAATACTGTATAAGCCTACCGCGAGCTCTGAGGTGGTTAAGCTTAATATATGCTTCGGTAGAAGCTACAAATGTGATTTTAATTTCATTTTAAAAGATATGAAGAAATTGAAACCAAAGTTTGCAACATTGCGATTCATCTTCAAGCTGGTTGGTTGGTTTGATTCAATACTTCAAACTAGAGGTAGACCGATATAACGGTTTTACCAATTAATCGGTGCCGATAGTTGCTGTATGGAACTATCGGTTATCTGCAAAAATATATGCCGATAGTTGCCGATAGATTCGGTTTTTACCAATTAATCGGTGCAGATAGTTGCTGTATGGAACTATCGGTTATCTGCAAAAATCTATGCCGATAGTTGCCGATAGATTCGGTTTTTACCAATTAATCGGTGCCGATAGTTGCTGTATGGAACTATCGGTTATCTGCAAAAATCTATGCCGATAGTTGTCGATAGTTTCGGTTTTACCAATTAATCAGTGCAGATAGTTGCTTTATGAAACTATCGGTTATCTGCGAAAATCTATGCCGATAGTTGCCGATAGATTCGGTTTTTACCAATTAATCGGTACCGATAGTTGCTTTATGGAACTATCGGTTATCTGCAAAAATCTATGCCGATAGTTGCTGATAGTTTCGGTTTTACCAATTAATCGGTGCAGATAGTTGCTGTATGAAACTATCGGTTATCTGCGAAAATTTATGCCGATAGTTGCCGATAGATTCGGTTTTACCAATTAATCGGTACCGATAGTTGCTTTATGGAACTATCGGTTATCTGCAAAAATCTATGCCGATAGTTGCTGATAGTTTCGGTTTTACCAATTAATCGGTGCAGATAGTTGCTGTATGAAACTATCGGTTATCTGAGAAAATCTATGGTGATAGTTGCTGATAGTTTTGGTTTTACAATTAATCGGTGCCAATAGTTGATTTATGGAACTATCAGTTATCTAAAAATCTATGGCGATAGTTGCCGATAGTTTGTTTTATTCCTACGTTGTTCCTTTTAATAATTACATTTTTAAATTGAAGCTAGGGCATGCAGATAGAAATGTTACTATATGTAAACATCCATCATCAGCACATATATTGTGTATCCGACTTCTTATATTGTGAATAGTAATTGTAATATATCAGCTATAAAAAGCTATATTTGGTAAAAATTAAAAATAGATAATTGTAACAGAGCCAAGACTCCATCATTTCAAAATAAGAGTCCCCAAGGCTTGTTTAGTGTTAAAAGCCCCTTGTTATGCACCCAAACTTGTTTTTTTCTGATTGTTACTGGTTAAAAAATAAACTAAATCTGGGATTTTATTAATTTTGTACTCTGGCCTCTATGTCTGTGCCGACTAAGAAAATGTTAGATTATTTATTTTAAAAAATATAGGTTGACCGATAGTGGATTTTGCAGATACCGATAACTACGGTTGTGGAAAAGGCCAATAACTGATTAATCTGACGATAGTTACATGGAGAATTAAAACAAACAGCAACTATCGCCATAGATCATTACCGATAGTTCAGAAAAACAACTATCGGTTCCGATTAATCTGTAAAACCGATACATCGGTCTACCTTTAGTTATCGGTAATGGCAAAATCCACTATCTGTCGACCTCTACTTCAAACTCTTTAATGGAGAATATTTTGAAATCCGTACAGAGATAATTAATCAAGAATAAAACTGCTGAAACCACAGCTGCCTGGTAAGACACCGTTGCACTCTATTCTAAAAAGCCATATACATCCACCATTTCAAATAAGCTCTTGAAACCTGGAGATCTAATTGTCATGCAAGACCACCATACCTGATGTTTAAAAAGCTTCTGGCCACAGAGTCATACAGTACCTGCCTGTTCAAATCAAAAGCCACAATGGCATAAAAGAAGTGCGGTAGATAAGGTGGTTTCTCTTCTCCTCTGGGGTTCATTGAGGGCCTTTGATTCGCCCGGAGGATACTGTATTAATCTTTGATGTCTGTCACATAATGAAAGAGTCGAGCTTGTCAGTGAAAGTTGATGAGATGTGGTCCAGTTTGTGTTCCACTGTAAAAGGAGACGAACCGGCCAACAGGCAACAAGCTTCAACAGACAGGACACCTGTTCATTAAACACAATGCAACCCTGTGAGGCCTCTAAAAAAACGCCCTTTAAAGATCTGCTCTTTGATTACAGTTAAAAAATCATTACATGTGAGAGCGTGCTGGGTTTCAGTGGAGAGCTACCAAGCATATGCTGCTATCAGTCAAACCTTTAAAACACCACAGCGCTTGTGTTTCATGACAAGTATTCGCAACATTTCTCTGTATTTCAAATGTCTGGTAGATCCAAACACACACTGATGGAGAACCGTTCAGAACTCTGGAGATGCTTGCCACGTTTTACCTCGCTATCAGCTGACTGAACATACCACAGGGGCGTACGGGACTAATGGAAGGTCGGAGTGTTTTGCTCTGAAAACCTAAATAAAGTCCTTCAGACTTTTACATCTGGTACGGTCCTCCAAGGCTCTTACAATAGTCTTGTTTCCACTGTGTGATGCAAAATTGCCCCACGAATTTCAAAAACGTTTGTAACCTCGTGTGACTCCACGTCCACATGCGTGGACATTAGAGTGTGGACATGCATACACATTGTATTTTGGCTTCGCTATACGCAACGCATGATTTAAATGAATAAAAACAAACCGAGTGCTGTTCACAAGAGTCTAGACTGTCATTTAAGGGTTAAACGTTAGCCGCACCGAGTCACGTGACACAACAACACGCTCCTATGGACGTAGCGGCAAAAAAAGTGCCTTTGATAAGAACTCTCTTCAAGTCAAGTCAAGTCATGTCAAGTCATGTCATGTCATGTCAAGTCATGTCATGTTAAGTCATGTCATGTCATGTCAAGTCAAGTCATGTCAAGTCATGTCAAGTCAAGTCATGTCAAGTCAAGTCGTTAAGTCATGTCATGTCAAGTCATGTCATGTCAAGTCATGTCATGTCAAGTCATGTCAAGTCAAGTCGTTAAGTCATGTCATGTCATGTCAAGTCAACTCAACTCAAGTCATGTCAAGTCATGTCAAGTCAAGTCGTTAAGTCATGTCATGTCAAGTCAAGTCAAGTCATGTCAAGTCAACTCAACTCAACTCAACTCAAGTCAAGTCATGTCAAGTCAAGTCGTTAAGTCATGTCATGTCAAGTCATGTCATGTCAAGTCATGTCATGTCAAGTTAAGTCAAATCAAGTCATGTCATGTCATGTCAAGTCAAGTCAAGTCAAGTCATGTCATGTCAAGTCAACTCAACTCAACTCAACTCAAGTCAAGTCATGTCAAGTCAAGTCGTTAAGTCATGTCATGTCAAGTCAAGTCAAGTCAAGTCATGTCAAGTCAACTCAACTCAACTCAAGTCAAGTCATGTCAAGTCAAGTCGTTAAGTCATGTCATGTCAAGTCATGTCATGTCAAGTCATGTCAAGTCATGTCAAGTCATGTCATGTCATGTCAAGTCATGTCATGTCAAGTCAAGTCAAGTCAAGTCAAATCAAGTCATGTCATGTCAAGTCAAGTCAAGTCAAGTCATGTCATGTCAAGTCATGTCATGTCATGTCATGTCAAGTCAAGTCATGTCATGTCATGTCAAGTCAAGTCAAGTCATGTCAAGTCATGTCAAGTCATGTCATGTCATGTCATGTCAAGTCAAGTCATGTCAAGTCAAGTCAAGTCATGTCATGTCAAGTCAAGTCATGTCAAGTCAACTCAAGTCATGTCAAGTCAAGTCATATCAAGTCATGTCAAGTCAAGTCAAGTCATGTCAAGTCAAGTCAAGTCATGACAAGTCATGTCAAGTCAAGTCATGTCAAGTCATATCATGTCAAGTCAAGTCAAGTCATGTCAAGTAATTTTTATTCATATAGCGCTTTTCACAACACACATAGTTTCAAAGCAGCTTTACAGGAAATCATGCAAAGGTGCTTTCACACTTGGTCTGAACCGGAGTATGTTTCCTCCCTCTCCCGCGCTGGTCAGTGTTCACATCATTTTATTTGGGTCCGAACCACGGTCCGATTATGTCATCAACGTGAGTACAAGTGGCAGCTGTTTACCTCTGTAACTAGGTAACAACTCGAGAAGACGTTACTGTGTTAAGTGAAGTGTTAAAGTTTATCTTTCTGGATTTTTCACAAAAACTTGCCATGCACAGAACATCCCTTGTGTGTCTCCAGCGGGTGCATTGAATGTGCAATGATGTGAATATTAGCGTTTGTCTGGCACGACCCGTGTATGCATCGCAAGAGATGTGTCGAATGTGAGCTGCTCTTTGAAGGTAGTGTATTTGGACACATGCAGGTAGGAGAAATGCATTATACCACCATAATTGCAATCACGAACCTGCGGACAGGAATTATGCATCATCACAAGCAGTTCACTTCTGTGATTTGGTACGATTGCGTTCATATCCGCAGCGAACGTGCCAGTGTTCACATGAACACCGACCAACTTTTCAAATTTACTTGGGTGCGGTTCTCGTGTGTGAGTTCGGAAAACAGCGTTCACATCATACAAAGGAACCACACTTTGATGTCATTTGATCCCGGGTGCGCACCAAAGAGCTGGTGTGATAGCACCCTTAACACAAACACACACACACAAACTTTTTTTCTCAACACTGACAGTCCAAACAGAAACATTTCCACCTACAGGAGTAAGATGACATGTTTCATGTTTGGTCCTTGCATGTTTACTGTAATGTCTGTGGGGGATCCGTGTCATGGAAATGGAAGGAAACAGGAAGAGGGGTGGAGACTAGACGGCAGAGAGTGTCATCACTTGCATTATCAAAGTGCGTTCACACTGAAGTGTCTCTCAAAAAAACAGACCTGACAGAGTGCAAGAAGCAGAGCTGGTTTATTGTGATATATCACTGATAAAAACAAACAAGATCACACCCAGGGCGTCAAAAAAAGGGAATGACAGGGCAAAAGCATGGTAATAAATTGTCACGTGCATGTCAACATATACACCAGGCACATTCTTTTCTGTTGAATCTCCAGGTAAAATAGTAAAACCTCAATATAGGTTTCCTTCAAAGAACAAGATCACAGTATCTGTGAGTGCATCTGTGTGTTTCCAACTCTAACAATTCAACTGTCAGTGCACAACACAAATTTCCCACTTTAAAGCACCAAAAGTCTCCGGAGATCAAATAAAACTTAAAAACAATTGTGCATGTTATTTTTTTACAATGACTTTGGACACCTGAATCTTTCAACACATTCAAACACTTCCAACTTTTAACGAATGTGAAGATACTGTATATTTTCACAAACTATATTGGTGGTTGGCAGTGTTGCTGTGAGGCTGCTAAGACGTTGTGATTGGTTGTTAGGATGTTGCTACGTGGTTGCAAGGGTGTTCAGGGTGGTGGCTATGTGGTTGCTAGGGTGTTCTGGATGGTTGCTAGGCATTGCTATGCAGTCATTAGTGTGTTCTGGATGATTGCTAAAACGATGCTATGTGGTTGCTAGGCTGGTAAAGGTGGTTGCTAGGATGTTGCTACTTGATTCCAAGAGTGTCCTGAATGGTTGCTAGGACATTGCTATGCGTTTGCTCGGGTGTTCTGGATGGTTGTTGCTATGTGGTTGCTAGGGTGTTCTGGATGGTTGCTAGGGTGTTCTGGATGGTTGCTAGGCATTGATATGTGGTTATTAGGGTGCTGTGGATAGGTGCTAGAATGATGCTATGTGACTAGGGTGGTAAAGGCGGTTGCTAGAACGGTTCTATGGGTGTTCCTTGGTTGTTGGAACATTGACATGTGGTTGCTAGGATGAGCTGGATGGTTGCTAGGATGTTGCTATGTGGTTGTTATGCTGTTTTGGGTGGTTGCTAGGGTGTTCTGGATGGTTGATAGGATGTTGCTACCAGGTTGTTACAGTTTTCTTGATGGTTGCTAGGATGTTGCTATGAAATCATTTGGCTGTTTTGGATGGTTGCTAGGTTGTTGCTATGCATTTGCTACGGTGTTGTGGGTGGTTGCAAGGACATTGCTATATGGTTTATCAAATGTCCTTCATAGTTGCTAGGACATAACTACTGTATGCCATTGCTAGGATTTTCTGGATGGTTTCTAGAATGCTGATATGCGGTTGTTAAGGTGCTGTGAGTGTTTGCTAGGGTATTCTGGATGGTTTCTAGGACAATGCTATGTGGTTGCTATTGCTACTGCATGCTGTTGCTGGGATGTTTTGGGTGGTTGGATGTTGATACTGAGTTGCTAGAGTGTTCTAATCGTGATGGATGTTTGGACATTGTTATACGGTCTCTAGGGTGTTTTGGATGGTTGCTAGGATGTTACTATGTGGTTGCTAGGGTGTTGTGGGTGGTTGCTAAGGTGTTTTGTATGGTTGCTAGGAAGTTACTATGTGGTTGCTAGGATGTTGCAATGTGGATGCTAGGATGTTCTGGATGGTTTCTAGAATGCTGATATGCGGTTGTTAAGGTGCTGTGAGTGTTTGCTAGGGTATTCTGGATGGTTTCTATGACAACGCTATGTGGTTGCTTGGATGTTCTAATCTAGATGGTTGCTATTGCCACTGCATGCTGTTGCTGGGATGTTTTGGGTGGTTGGATGTTGACACTGAGTTGCTAGAGTGTTCTAATCTTGCTCTAATCTTATTGCAAAGTGGATGCTAGGGTGTTTTGGATGGTTGCTAGGATGTTACTATGTGGTTGCTAGGGTGTTGTGCGTGGTTGCTAAGGTGTTCTAGGGTGTTTTGGATGGTTGCTAGGATGTTACTATGTGGTTGCTAGGGTGTTGTGGGTGGTTGCTAAGGTGTTTTGTATAGTTGCTAGGAAGTTGCTATGTGGTTGATAGGATGTTCTGGTTGGTTGCTAGGATATTGCAAAGTGGATGCTAGGGTGTTTGGATGGTTGCTAGGATGTTACTATGTGGTTGCTAGGGTGTTGTGCGTGGTTGCTAAGGTGTTCTAGGGTGTTTTGGATGGTTGCTAGGATGTTACTATGTGGTTGCTAGGGTGTTGTGGGTGGTTGCTAAGGTGTTTTGTATAGTTGCTAGGAAGTTGCTATGTGGTTGATAGGATGTTCTGGTTGGTTGCTAGTATGTTGCAATGTGGATGCTAGGGTGTTCTGGATGGTTGCTAGGACATTAAGATGTGGTTGCTAAGTAGTTACTTATTGGTCCAAGTCTCTCTAATATTCTGGTCTCTAGATGTGATTTAAATCCTGCCTTAAGTGCAAGTCTTTGGGATTTTTTCAGTTTTTATCATCCTGCACCAGGTAAAACAGTGTGAAAAAAAAGTTTATATTAATATTTAGAGTTAGATTTTTGATGGAAATACTAACATTAAATATGAGCAATAATAAAAGTAATACTGCTATAGTTGGATTTCGTGTATTTGATGCATTTGGTCATTCTTCCACCGCTAATAGACAGATCGTGTGACCAAGCCGTTTTACCATCTGAATATAACAATATTATATAACGCAAAAGCTCCTTCAAGCATGTTCTTAGTCATTTGGGAAGACAGAACAGATATTATTGTATCTGGCCCCTTGAACAAGCAAGGTAAACGTCCTTTTTAAGCAGTTTTGTAATTCACTTAACAGTGAAAAAGCCCTGCATGTATTAGATAATGAAGAGGGCTCTGGCCCTGTCCACTTAACTCTACAACAGCAGTTATGAGTCCATTGTCCATTATCCAAATGGACAGCACTCTGCCATATTGATCTTCTCTCCTTTCGAGTCATTTCTTTACCTCGCGCTCATCTGCATTGCCGCAAATGGCGCCTCCAGCGGGATCTGTCGCTATAAATCAGAGGCCGCGGGGAGATGTGCTAAGTGATTATTGCCA
>JAVLUX010000018.1:1472500-1477500 GCA_032164185.1 Moxostoma hubbsi
AAGAAAACTAAATAAGTTGAGTAGTGTGCTAGCTTAGCAGGCTGAGCGGCTTGCTAAACCAAAAGCTAACTGAAGACATAAAGGAAAAAGTATGTATTGTGCAATGGCTACGTTTTGTTAGGGTTAATGGCAAGATAACTAAAAACACAATGAAAACTAATGTTGAGTAGTGTGTTGGCTTAGCAGGCTGAGTGGCTAGCTATCTAACAGTACGCTAACTGACAACAAAAACAGAAATAACTTGCGTAGTGTATACTAGCTTAGCAGGGTTATGGTTAGCTAGCTAACGGTAACAACTAAAAACACAAAGAAAACAAAATAAGTTGCACAGTGTGCTAGCTTTTCAGGCTGAGCAGCTAGCTATCTAACAGTAGGCTAACTGAAAACAAAGAAAAATAAATAACTTGTGTAGTGTATGCTAGCTTAGCAGGGTTAGGGTTAGCTAGCTAACAGTAAGATAATTATTTTTCCCAAAAGAAAAACATTTGGATTTGTCATGACAATGAATTCTGGCAAAATGGTTCTGCTGTCAAACTCAAACACATCTCCACAAAAATCACAGATGTGAGACGCAGCTAATACCCATTTATCCCCAGGAATGTTTGTGGAAAGCCGGAAAAATACATTTAATCTGAAATGTTGAAGTGTCATATTTCTCGAGCATAATCTGTGTTTTATGGTAGTTTGGATACAATAAAGCTTTCAGCTTCAACAAACAGTGCCGTTTGATTTGCGCCCGTGAGACCCGTGAAAACAGCAGTCACGCTCAATATCAGCATTAAATGAGACCGCCGCTAAAATCTCTCAATCCGATACTTCTGTGTGAAAACAGGAAATATCTTTCGGAGAGCTCTTGGATCCGCCGGCGGACACTAGATATGAGCGTTTAAAGGCTTGTTTACATTGTGGAGAAGGTATGATTAACTTGTTAATGTTGCACATAACTTTGCGCTGCCAATGTCAGCAATGCGTGGATTTATAATCAAAACGGAGCGATTCTCAAGGACAAAATGTATCCCAAAAGCAGCCTTTAACCACAGCTGCTTTCCCAATGCTTCTCTTCTGAAGTGAGCATCTAAAGTCTGTGGTCTGACGGTTTGTGAGGGGGTGAGCTTGAGTTTCTATATCAAATCTGACGCTGTGCACTCTTAAAACGAGGCACATGTTTGATACTAGCTTCAGTTTAGCATTTTAATGACTCTGATTGCATACACATACTTTTTACAGCACCAAGAAATCTTTCAGATGTAGTCACACATAATGTCAACGAGACACTAAGATACAAACAAACCTCAGATATTAGCATAAAGTGGCACATTACACCAGTAGCGGTTCTAGCTTGTTTGGCGTCCTGGGCGAAACCAGCTTCAACGTGGCCCTGGGGGGGGGGGGAGGGGAAGGGGGGTATGAGAATTCCCCCAAAGTTATTGACCTTGATGGGGGATGGGGGTGCAGGGCTTGACTGGCAATCTGGCATACCGGGCATTTTCCCGGTGGGCCGACGCACTTTGGGGCCAATCAGGGGCGGACGGGCCATTGGGAGTACCCATTTTCGCGGATAATGGGCCGCGATACGCCAAAATAATCCACTACGTTATGCAGAACGGACCAAAAAATGGCGCCCCCATATGCAGAAAAGGACAGCGAACAACCACCCCCAGCTGCCCCCCCACCCCCCAAATTTTGGCCCCTTTGCTATGTGAAATACCAGGCCGATTTCTCTTCCCAGTCCCTGTGGGGGGGGGGGGGGGGGGGGGCACCGCCTCATGCCACCCCTCCATAAGATCATGCCACTGCATTACACCTCCAGAGGTCACGGTGTTTTACCCCTGAAACTGAAGCCTAAATCGTTCTGAAACTTGGTTCATGACAACTGCAAAGACTTCACGTTGAAAAACAAAACGCATTTTTACTACGACATTAAGGAACTAAAACATTGAACGATTGAGCAGAAACAACCAAATTTGGCAACCAAATATAACCTTGTTAATATTGATAACTTATTAATGTTACTAATTCATGTTACTTAAATAATGTTATTAATTATTTAATTCATTTATTCATTGATTCATTTTGTTTTTTAAAAACTTTTCTATACAGGTGAAATTTATTATTTAAATTGTCTATGTATTTAATTTACTTACGTAATTATATACTGTATATTTAAGGTGGAACGCAAAAGTTTGTGACAAAAACGGAAATCAGGGACATTCAAAGTATAAAGAGCATTTTTATACATTTAAAAAACGAAGAAAAAGTAAAAAGGAAATATTGCAGATTCTGACGCTTTTGTAGGTGATTAATCTAATGCAAATAAATTAGTAAAATTGATCAGGTTTATTCTTTGTACTCATAAATTAAAGATAGAAAAAAAACATTCCTAATACTATGAATAATATCTCAAATTCATGTTAAATTGTTATGCTGATAATATAATTTGTGGCCCTAGACTTTTAGACCCTAATGTATATATTAGCCTAACTAATGATTTCAGTCAAGGCAACCGGTTGTTGATGGAAAAAAATAAAAGACAAATGAATAAACAAAAAGAAACACAGTGGAATAAGAATGGATACAAATGTTTTCCTTAAACCCTTCAAGACAAATTCTGCATATTAGTAATGTTTCTTGGCTTTGAGGAAGTCATGTTTGTGTTGAGAGATAAGGGGAATTAAGGCAGAATAAACGGGTTTGGGAAGTGTTTACATTGGCCCCAGCAGTGAAATCAAACTGCCCCTGTGGCTTTTCCAATAACATGTGATGCTGAAGATGTGTGTTTTCCTTACCTCATCAGCTGCACACTGCACAATGGAGAAAAGAAAACATTGGGAAATCAATAAGTTAAAGGTTTATATTCCTTGGAGGTGGAACATATACTGTGTACTACTGTGAAATCACACCGGGAGATGATTTCCATGTATCGTGTTTTATGAGCAGCTTCCTGCACGACTCAATGTGTGAGTTTATCAGCTCAGCATGTGGAAACTGTGAGGAAACACGAATGAGAAAAAGAGAGAGAGAGAGTTTTCCATCTATGTATCATTCTTATTAGTGACTTTTAAATTAAATATAGTAGAGGTAGACCGATATGTCAGTTATATATCAGATAAATCTCTGATAGTTGCTGATATACTTTTTATCCGTTCCTCGATGTTCATTTGATAATTAAGGGTTTAAAATTTAAGCAAGGACATGAAAAGTCAAATTTGACATTGATGAGGGGAAACGTCTCCTTTGACGAGGGGAAACGTCTCCTTTGACGAGGGGAAACGTCTCCTTTGACGAGTGGAAACGTCCCCTTTGACGAGTGGAAACGTCTCCTTTGACGAATGAAACGTCTCCTTTGACGAATGAAATGTCTCCTTTGACGAATGAAACGTCTCCTTTGACGAAGGGAACGTCTCCTTTGACGAGGGGAAACGTCTCCTTTGACGAGGGGAAACGTCTCCTTTGACGAGTGGAAACGTCCCCTTTGACGAGTGGAAACGTCTCCTTTGACGAATGAAACGTCTCCTTTGACGAATGAAACGTCTCCTTTGACGAAGGGAACGTCTCCTTTGACGAGGGGAAACGTCTCCTTTGACGAGGGGAAACGTCTCCTTTGACGAGTGGAAACGTCTCCTTTGACGAGGGGAAACGTCTCCTTTGACGAATGAAACGTCTCCTTTGACGAGGGGAAACGTCCCCTTTGACGAGGGGAAACGTCTCCTTTGACGAGGGGAAACGTCTCCTTTGACGAATGAAACGTATCCTTTGACGAGTGGAAACGTCCCCTTTGACGAATGAAACGTCTCCTTTGACGAGGGGAAACATCTCCTTTGACGAGGGGAAACGTCTTGTTTGATGAGGGGAAACGTCTTGTTTGATGAGGGGAAATGTCTCCTTTGACGAGGGGAAACGTCTCCTTTGACGAGGGGAAACGTCTTGTTTGATGAGGGGAAACGTCTCCTTTGACGAAGGGAAACGTCTCCTTTGACGAGGGAAAACGTCTCCTTTGACGAGGGGAAACGTCTCCTTTGACGAAGGGAAACGTCTCCTTTGATGAGGGGAAACGTCCCCTTTGACGAATGAAACGTCTCCTTTGACGAGGGGAAACGTCTCCTTTGACGAGGGGAAACGTCCCTTTTGACGAGGGAAACGTCCCCTTTGACGAGGGGAAACGTCTTGTTTGATGAGGGGAAACGTCTCCTTTGACGAAGGGAAACGTCTCCTTTGACGAGGGAAAACGTCTCCTTTGACGAAGGGAAACGTCTCCTTTGACGAATGAAACGTCTCCTTTGACGAGGGGAAACGTCCCTTTTGACAAGGGAAACGTCCCCTTTGACGAGTGGAAACGTCTCCTTTGACGAGTGGAAACGTCCCCTTTGACGAGGTGAAACGTCTCCTTTGACGAGGGAAACGTTTCTTTTGACGAGGGAAACGTCCCCTTTGACGAGAGAAACGTCCCCTTTGACGAGGGGAAACATCTCTTTTGACGAGGGGAAACGTCTCTTTTGACGAGGGGAAACGTCTCCTTTGACGAGGTGAAACGTCTCCTTTGACGAGGGGAAACGTTTCTTTTGACGAGGGAAACGTCCCCTTTGATGAGTGGAACATCCCCTTTGACGAGGGAAAACGTCCCCTTTGACGAGTGGAAACGTCCCCTCTGAGAAGGGGTCACACCATTCCTTACCACCCTCTCCAGACTTAACCACAGCAAATCTAAGCTCTGATAAAAAATGTGCACTACGGTTTTGTATGCAAATAGTGGCGTAGTGGGCTAAAGCACATAACTGGTAATCAGAAGGTTGCTGGTTTGATCCCCACAGTCACCACCATTGTGTCCTTGAGTAAGACACTTAACTCCAGGTTGCTCCGGGGGGATTGTCCCTGTAATAAGTGCACAGCAAAGCATCTGCCAAATGCATGAATGCAAATATTTTTTGGGGGGGGGGGGTCACCAGGTCCCTTCTGCCTGGGGCCCCCAGAGTCTCTAGAAACGCCCCTGCTCTTACTACCTC
>JAVLUX010000018.1:1482500-1510000 GCA_032164185.1 Moxostoma hubbsi
TTTTGAAACACGAAAAACTTAAATTCAAATTGCACTTTAAACAAAGCGAAAAAAGCAATTAAAATAACGAAGTGATAAAAAAAAATCGGATATAAAACCACCTCCCCAAATACAAACATTTACGGTCTCCAACGGCAACATTTGCGTCACACAAGTATCAGTATGGTGTGATCCAACAACAGGTGAAAAATTTAAAAGAAAAGACAATTATTATTATTAAATGTAAAGATAATTATAATAATCATTATAATAAGCCTAATAAGTTCCCTTGTGTTCCCAAAAATGTTGCAAATGTGTGTTCTTATTGTATTGTGTTTGATAATAATAATAATAATAATAATAATAATAATAATAATAATAATAACACCTGTATATATTACTGAACCTGCAGAGTTGCGTTCACAATGTGTAAGCGCGAACTAAACTCACAGCACCTCACGAGATGATCAGCGTTCTCATAGACGACATTATTCTCGCAAACAGTTTTCAGTCGAACAAAACAGAGAAAAGAGGTGAAAACTCTTTACATGCGCGTGTTTCACGAGACAAGGTCGCGTTACACTCCTCCGAACAGTGAATCAGACACGAGCATTGACGGATTTTCATTTGTCTGTTCTTACAGATATAATAAAGTGTGTTTCTTCAAACAGCGTTTCTGGTCATGTGTCACTCTGAGACACCTGTTGCAGGTAGATGAGCAAAATTACCCACACGTGAAATACACTTGAACGAGGAGCTCGTGAACTGGATTGAGTCGCGTCGCATTTTGCGAGTGCACATAAATAATAACGAACGTTCATAAAATCGCTCGCAGGAAATGCTCATAACAGCGGAGATCAATAGTTATCGCGAAACGAGTCCCAGAACTCTATGAACGCTCGTGTGTTTTGGAGAAGCGGTTTCGTTGCACTGCGCGCACATCAAATCAGACACGGCTTTTCTTTCGTCTGTTCTTCACAATATAATCACGTTTCAAACGTGCGTCTTTGCGTCTAATTTCTTGTTTTATAGCTCTCTCAGAGAAGTCTTTCAGGTCACCTTCCACAGTGGCTACATCAGCGAAATACTCGTTTGGCCGGTGTTCATTCCAAACCTTGTTCACCAGGAGCAGGCTGTACAATTCAGGAGAAAGGACACCAGAACTGTCATTGACTTCAAGCTTCGCAATCGCAGCCGCACTTTCTGCTGGAAAAGCGTCTCTAGACAGTTTTAAAGGTTCATGTGTTGGTGATGGTGAGACACCCGGAGAGCCACTTTAACAAAGAGCCACGTGGCTCACGAGCCATCGGTGTTTTGCATAGTAGAGCTATAGTCACGACACATTGCGCAATTTAATATTTGAAGGAAAAACGTCAGCTGAGGAAGTATTAAATCAACCATATCTGTTAGTCTGACTTCGTACAAATGGACTAAAAGCTACTTTTTGTTTCGGCTCATTATTTGAGAGACTATCAGAGGTACAATTAATGAATTAAACAGGATGATTTGATAACACACAAACTGTCGGTCACTCAAAATACACATCTGTGTGATTAGACGGGTCACTTGTGGCAGCCAATGAGACACACCGACATTAAAAATAAACCCCCAATCACACGTAACGGTTCCAGCCGTCAGTCTCCAGAGAAGCTCTTTTGAGGTTCAAACGGCACAAAGTGGGTTTAATTATCTTTCTTTGTCATTCGCACAACAGATCCGCTTCATCTCGTTAAAAGAGGATTCTTATGCCCCCCTCAAACACACCACAGGCCCATTCTTTCTGCCCGCTCATGGGGAATCTCAGCCGGTGTGGAGCGTTTCATGGAGCTCGTGAGATAGACCGAACGCTCCACTGGCTCCCTCGGAAGAACAGAGGCTTTGAAACACTTCACGGGAAGAAGAAATGAGACAGAACCCTGCTGAGAGGGACACTACATGGAGAAAACTGCAGGAAGAGTGAAAGCAACTGATCTAAGAGCCGCTCAAGCCGTAGACAGTGACTGAAGATGATTAACAGTGACTCATAACCACAATAATGCAAGAACATTTTTTCGGCAATTCCGAGGTGAAATGTCCACTGTGTGGCGCTAAAAGCGAGTGAAATGTTCTCCCAAACAGATGAGGTTTTAAAGCTCTATCGAGTCTCCTCACCCTAAACCTCTACGATAGCGTCAGAAAAACACAACAACGTCATTTTGTGGTGCTTCTATGACACTTTGGGTTCACGTGTCGACTCGTGGTGGTCATATGTAACATTGTGCTTCATGTGGAAATGATTAATACATCTGATAATCTTGTGTGTGGACTCGTTTGAAAGATAATCATCTCATTCAGTTTCATTCTGTGTCATTTGAGTCATCATTGAGTTTGTGTCATGTATTTGGCGCCATCTCCTGGTGGTCATATGTAACATTGTGCTTCATATGGATTATCTAATGATCTATACATCTGACTATCTTGTGTGTGGACTTGTTTGAAAGATAATCATCTCATTCAGTTTCATTCTGTGTCATTTGAGTCATCATTGAGTCTGTGTCATGTATTTGGCGCCATCTCCTGGTGGTCATATGTAACATTGTGCTTCATGTGGATTATCTAATGATCTATACATCTGATTATCTTGTGTGTGGACTCGTTTGAAAGATAATCATCTCATTCAGTTTCATTCTGTGTCATTTGAGTCATCATTGAGTCTGTGTCATGTATTTGGCGCCATCTCCTGGTGGTCATATGTAACATTGTGCTTCATGTGGATTATCTAATGATCTATACATCTGATTATCTTGTGTGTGGACTCGTTTGAAAGATAATCACGGACTCTAAATAATGATATGCGCTATTTTATGTTCTGTTTATATGTCGTGAAGTTATAAGCAAAAACGCGGCATATAAGCAACACCATGATAATTGTCAAAAACATATACTTAGCTGTTACTTGCTATATTTTAACCTGTGAGTAAAACAAATAGTCTGGTTGTATTTTACTCTTTAAGATCTTTCCAACAACATATGACACATGAATATTTGATCACTTTGATGTTTTTACTGATTGCAATATTTAAATTTTTTTCATAAATTATAAATTCGGAATACTTCTGATTCATCTGCCTATTTCAAAGCACTTGTTCGGTTTTGGTCATAATGTCCACATGCATTTGAAAGTAGAGCTTCTAAACTTTCAAACGACACCTACTGTGTGTTAGTCAAGACTACAGTTATTAATATTTTGGCATTGGGCCCCGGCAGGCCCACCTGAGTTTAAAGGGTTAAAGCACTTTGACGTACCATGAAAATACCATGGTATCTAAATAAGCTGATCATTCAGTACCAGTCTCATGGTACAGATAAATGTTCCACAGTTTGTTCTGTACCAGCGTGTATTTAATCTAATAGATGTATATCAAAAGTGAGAATCAGATGAAATGGAAAAGCTTCTCGAGTCTCATGAATAAATGTCTCTGTTCAAACCAGACGGTTTTAATGTGAACAAATTCCTCTGTGTCGAGATAGTTAGCCTTTGTGACACATCTTCTGGTTTTATGTCGATGAAGGGGTACTTGAGACTAACTGATGGTGCATTGGGAGTACTTACGGCAAAAAAGGTTGGAAAACACCGATCTTGCGGTTTCAGAACTAGTCACTTCAGACTCAATTGACCCTAGAAAACCAGAATAAATGGCATTTTGTGGCATAAACATCATATTTTGGGTTCAACTTTTTAAAATGTTTCTAGTTGGTCTCAGTGGCATAACTAGCGTTTGCAAATATACCACTAAAGCACATTTGAGCATGTTGATGTTTTGTTTATTGCTGGGCATGTCTGTAAAGGTTCTACCACTGTCTGGAAAACCAGTGCAGTCGAAATACAGACGCCTCACCTCGAGGTTCCCCTTTATGAATATTGCACTGCATGCGTGGTCATGAAAAGCACCACTGTTGCCTCTAAAACAGACAAAAACGCCTTTAACATGTCAACGCACAAAAGTGTTTATTCTCATTTCTTAAGGGACATGAGATAAGTCTTGGCCTCTGGTGGCCCTTCAGCTTGACCCCGTACACAAATCTCAACGGGCATTAATGCGATACGCCATTAGCGTGAAAAGGAATTTGTTCCGTTTACATAAGGGACGCAACCTCAGTGCCAGCAGGCCACCGGATCAGCGTTTTACCAGATGCCATCGGATTAAGATCCGACCTTCGCTCTGTTTTCCCTCGTCGGAAAAGTGCCTCTCTTCTAATATATGAGTCCTCGGAGAAAAAGAGCAAAATAATGAAAACCGAGCCGTCCCACGAGCCGCTGTTTTATAAGTGTTGATTGGACGGCAAAGCTTTGCTGAAGAATGTTGATAACAAATAAATCCGAGTGCAGCTTGAAGAGTTACTGGAGTAAGACAGGAGCGAGCGGTTTTATTGTGTTTGCTATTGCAATAAAAGTTGTTTTATTTGTGTGTTTCCCAAATGTAAAGCGCACAGTTGAGCCAGCGAGCACCATTTATATTTGTTCTATATAATCGTGGTAAAAACAGCAACTGAGTGGATTCCACCATAATATACGGCACAGTGGGACAAACATATATGCTCATGATGTTATTAACTACTCTGCTGTCCTGCAGACGAAGGTTTGACCTTGTTTTGACTGCAGATACAGATATAGAAATATTCAGATAATTAAAATGCGTTACTTTCCTGTTGCAGAAGCGTTCATCATTAATAAGACGATACAAAAAGCGGCTTTAGACTACAATGTATTCACTTACTGCCCCCTGGAGTAAACAGGTGGTACTACACGCTTGCATTTCTCAGGGTCCGAGGGCATTTTGCGATTAATTGCGTAAATTTTTTTAACGCGTTATTTTTAATACAATTGATCGTACTGAATTAACGCGTTACACCGACAGCGCTAACTGTAAGACATCAGCTCACTTTTCGTTCAGCCAGTTATTTTTTGGAACCCATTCAACTTAAATATTGTTATCAATAGTAAACAAATAATAATATATTTTAATAGTAATATTTAAGTAATATCAAACGTGCGTGTGTGTGTATGTGTGTGCGTGCGCATGTGTGTCTATGTGTGTGTGTCTCTGTATGTGTGTGTGTGTATGTGTGTCTCTGTGTGTGTGTGTGTGTGTGTGTGTGTGTGTACGTGTGTGTGTGTGTGTGTGTGTATGTGTGTGCGTGTGAGCATGCGTGTCTCTGTGTGTGTGTGTGTCTCTGTGTGTGTGTGTATGTGTGCGTGTGAGCATGCGTGTCTCTGTGTGTGTGTGTGAGTGTGTGTGTGCGTGTCTCTGTGTATGAGTGTGTGTGTGTGTGTCTCTGTGTGTGTGTGTCTGTGTGTGCGTGTGAGCATGCGTGTCTCTGTGTGTGTGTGTGTCTCTGTGTGTGTGAGCATGCGTGTCTCTGTGTGTGTGTGTGAGTGTGTGTGTGTGCGTGTCTCTGTGTATGAGTGTGTGTGTGTGTGTCTCTGTGTGTGTGTGTGTGTCTCTGTGTGTGTGTGCGTGTGAACATGCGTGTCTCTGTGTGTGTCTCTGTGTGTGTGTGTGTGTGTGTGTGTGTGTGTAAACAGAGCAGCGCCATTCACTGACACGCTGGAGCTGCGCGTGCATTTTATATATTTACTTATTAAAGTCTTCTGTGATTCTCAGAGCGATCGCACGTCTTCAAGTGGCTTTGAATAAAATGCACGAGTCATATAAACTACATTAATGGTGTTTTTATGGTTATTTTATGCCATTTTTGGAGCTTGACAGTAACGAACATGACTAACACACAGTATCGGATTTGGATCGGGCTCGTCGGAACCGATGCCGGATCCGTCTAAAAGCTTCAGTGTCGGAGCCGATCCGTCTTCCAGTGAATGAAAGTGATTTAGTGACTCACTAATAACACATAAAAGACTGATTTGACACCAACTACTGGCCTAAGTCATGACTCCGCAGAACGGGTCTGTTCACTGACTGATTCGTTTAACACTTATGTCGTGTTTGGGCTCGTTTGAATCGGGATCGTCTGCTGTAAGTCACAATACGTCATTGTTTATGTTATATGAATGTTTCAGGAAGTAATAATGAGAAACGTGACATAAACACACACTCCTGTTTATTATATTGATGTCTGTGGGAGTTTCATACAGTATTCAGGAATTGAACTGAAATATTAACGGGCAGATGCTGATGCCGATTCGATGCCGAGTCTCTAATGATGGTGTACACCTGCCGATTGCTTTTAGACGTTCGACTGCTTTCAAAGAAATTGCAAATGTAGCATGTAGCTCGAAAGCGTTCCTCTCTCTGCCATTACAGTAATTGCACGTATGAAATGGCCCAATTTTCTCGAAAATTGTTGACGTTCCAGTTCCAGCGGCAATGATGGAAAACCCACCTCGCTTAGATCAAAACCATTACAGGCAGAAAGCAAAAAGTGTATTAATTACTGCGCTTTAGAAAGCGTTGATTCCTTTAAACAACACCTTGTCCAAGCATGCTGAATCCATCCCTTCAACAGCACTTTCCTCAGCCAAGCACAATAATCTTCCTCTAAAACCCGAAGAGCTCTTCAGTCCATCTGGGGCTCGTATTAAAGCACTGAGACGTTATGATATTTTCCTCCTGAATGACACTAGCAGTCGTCCCCGCAAATGATAGCCTCCCCAAAACCCAAACAGCGCCAATGAAAGCGAACCCGGATTCCAAGAGCGCGTTTCCCATGAAAGCGTGTCGCAACTGCTGGGCCAAAGAGGCGACTGGACAAGCCTCGTGACTCATTAATGAGGGATTTAAACTGGACGTATACGGCACGCCTGATTGGCTCCTGGGATGTCTCTATTGTTTCTCCCAGACAGCATTAATGGAGAACAAATGAAGTCTTTTGCTGAAGTCTCCTGAGAAAAAGACTGAAGTAATCTCACACAGAGTTTCGGTACAGATCCCCGCTGTGTCTCACACTGTGCTCCTGTAATCAAAACTTAGAGATCATAATATGAACTCAAACATTTCTCTGATTGTATCCTCTCATTTCATTAATTAAACAGCTTTATACCTGTTAATAATTGACTCTGTTTAGGGGAAACCTTTGGAAAAATTAATACTTTAAAAAACCCAAAACACTTTGAGCTTTAAATGTTTTTATGGGTGATGACATATAAATGACCTGCTATATGGAGGATAAAAGCTACATTATAACCAAACAAATAAATATATACGTTCGCAAAAATAAATGTAAAAAAGCGTGCGCAGAAAATACATTTTTAAATCTGACATGCGTTAGTATTCATACTTACATTTATTACTTAAATGCATTTATTTATACATTTATTTATTTATTTATTTAATTCAACATTTACTTATTTTCTACATACATTTATTTTTACATTTATTTATTAATATATTTATCATTTATTTATTTCAACATTTATTTATGTATACGTACTGTACTATTATTTCCACATTTATTTATTTATTTATACATTTATGTCCACATTTATTTATTTCAACATTTATTTATGTATACGTACTGTACCATTATTTCCACATTTATTTATTTCAACATTTATTTAAGTATTTATACATTTATGTCCACATATATTTATTTCCACATTTATTTATTTATATATTTATTATTTATTTATCTCAACATTTATTTATTTATATAAACATTTATTATTGATTTATTTCCATGTTTAAGTACATCTATTGTTTATTTATTTCAACATTTATTTATGTATACATACAGTACATTTATTTCCACATTTATGTATTTATACATGTATTATTTATACATTTATTATTTAAACATTTATTATTTATTTATTTATACATGTATTATTTATACATTTATTATTTAAACATTTATTATTTATTTATTTATACATGTATTATTTATACATTTATTATTTATACATGTATTATTTAAACATTTATTATTTATTTATTTATACATGTATTATTTATACATTTATTATTTATACATTTATTTATGTTTACATACTGCACATGTATTTATTTATTTAACATTTATTATTTATTTATTTCAACCATTATTTATTTATTTAATTAAACATTTATTATTTATGTATTTATACATGTATTATTTATACATGTATTATTTAAACATGTATTATATATTTATTTATACATGTATTATTTATGCATTTATTATTTATACATTTATTTATGTTTACATACTGTACATTTATTTAACATTTATTATTTAATTATTTCAACCATTATTTATTTATTTATTTATACATTTATTATTTATACATTTATTATTTATTTATTTCAACAATTATTTATTTATATGTATATTTATACATTTATTTATTTATACATTTATTATTTATTTATTTCAACAATTAGTTATTTATTTATTTATTTATTATTTATTTATTTCAACAATTATTTATTTATTTATGCATTATTTATATATAAATTTATTTATGTCTACATACTGTACATTTATTTCCACATTTATTTATACATTTATTATTTATTTATTTCAACAATTATTTATTTATTTATTTATTTATACATTTATTATTTATTTATTTCAACAATTATTTATTTATTCATGCATTATTTATATATACATTTATTTATGTCTACATACTGTACATTTATTTCCACATTTATTTATTTATTTATACATTTATTATTTATTTATTTCAACAATTATTTATTTATTCATGCATTATTTATTTATACATTTATTTATGTCTACATACTGTACATTTATTTCCACATTTATTTATTTATTTATACATTTATTATTTATTTATTTCCACATTGTAACGTCCATATGGTAATGAGACAGCTTTACTGCACCTTCTTTCTTTTTTTGGTTGCTTTTAAAAACAGAGACAGAATCACAAGACAACAATCCCGAGACAATCTGTCTTGTGTTTCAAGGCTTTAAGCATTCAGAAAATAGTGAAACAGTTCAATACTGTCAGATTGTACTTTGATTTATGAGAAGATTATTCTGTGTTTATCTCTGAACATCAGAATGTCTCACTGCACAATGCAATGAACTACTGAGAGCAATTAAAGCTCCCGTTTAACGCACGATGTTGCCATAACCTACATAACATCGATGGATAGTTCATAATACGCTTTAGGATGCCGTGTCCATGTGATTCAATAACTATTACTGAATAAGATATCTCTTGAATCCTTGTCTCATCACTATATAATGATGTGAACTTTTCTTGATGAAAAAGAAGATATTCCTGAGCTATGTTCCAAACAGTACAAAAACAATCCATAACCTGTAACACACAGACTCTTACGAGGAGCTAAGGTGATTCGACTATATGCATGTAAACAATAAACAAAAGGCAGTTTTAATATTCTGCCCACATAAAATGCCACATTCGCTGCACTTTGCATTTGCATATTGTGACTCATGGTACTGCAAGGAGACAATTAAACACGGGGCACCAAAGAGTGCCAAATAATTCATCAGAGGCACTGGCGTAAAACCAGACTCGATCGATGTTCACATGAGCACTATGTCCTTGTTATTAAACCTGATCCATTAACCTGCGCCCTCCCTGACCTCTGACCCTGATGAGACAGACCTGTAGATCATCCATTAACTGGTGTGTGTGTGCATTAAACTCGGGAGCTTCATTAGGTTAAAAGCTGACAGACAGTACAAACTCCAAAAGATTTTTACATCCTCAAAAGCACCCATTCTATCAACGCTCAACCTTGTGAACACAACTCGGTTTAAACTGGCGGTGAGTGACTCCAGCCGGGTCTCCTTAGCAACCAAATTGGGCCGGTTGCTAGGGAGGGTAGAGTCACATGGGGTAACCAAATTGGCCCGGTTGCTAGGGAGGGTAGAGTCACATGGGGTAACCAAATTGGGCCGGTTGCTAGGGAGGGTAGAGTCACATGGGGTAACCAAATTGGCCCGGTTGCTAGGGAGGGTAGAGTCACATGGGGTAACCAAATTGGGCCGGTTGCTAGGGAGGGTAGAGTCACATGGGGTAACCAAATTGGCCGGTTGCTAGGGAGGGTAGAGTCACATGGGGTAACCAAATTGGCCGGTTGCTAGGGAGGGTAGAGTCACATGGGGTAACCAAATTGGCCGGTTGCTAGGGAGGGTAGAGTCACATGGGGTATCCAAATTGGCCGGTTGCTAGGGAGGGTAGAGTCACATGGGGTAACCAAATTGGCCAGTTGCTAGGCAGGGTAGATTCACATGGGGTAACCAAATTGGCTGGTTGCTAGGGAGAGTAGAGTCACATGGGGTAACCAAATTGGCCAGTTGCTATGGAGGGTAAGATTTACTCTTGAGGTTTTATCCGCTTCTGCGAGAGTGTTTATCAGGTGTCAGATGTTTGAAATTATTCCCCAAGCGTGATTGATATCTGCAGTTACTGCTGTCTGGTTTGGTCATCGGGAATATTTTGATCACAGCTACGATCCGCTCAGTGACGTCTTCGGAGAATAATATATTGGGAAATGATGGTAAAGTCCACAGAGAGTCCAAACACACTTTTAAACTCTAATTAGGATTTAATAAACAAAAGATTGGAGTGTTTATAAGGAAGCAAGTGTTTTAAAGCAATGATTTCCATTACTGGAGAGCAGAACTGCAGAACTGGATTTCTCTATTTTGGCAGCCACCAAAATGTCACAGAAAAAATTATTCTTATCTTTCATTCCATCTATCTCCACACACACACACACATGTATGCAGAGCAAGGCGACCTCTCAAGGTCACACTGTGTTTTTTCAGGAAGTCGACAGTCTTCTAGCAACTATGAAAGAAGGAAGAGATGTGTGTGTGCGTGTGTGTGTGTGTGAGCGTGTGTGTGCGTGTGTGAGAGTGTGTGTGTGTGTGCGTGTGTGCGTGTGAGAGAGTGTGTGTGTGTGCGTGTGTGAGAGTGTGTGTGCATGTGTGAGTGTGTGTGTGTGTGTGTGTGTGAGAGTGTGTGTGCGTGTGTGCATGTGTGAGTGTGAGTGTGTGTGTGTGTGTGTGTGTATGTGTGTGCATGTGTGAGTGTGAGTGTGTGTGTGTGTGTGTGTGTGTGTGTGTGTGTGTGCATGTGTGAGTGTGAGTGTGTGAGTGTGAGTGTGTGTGTGCATGTGTGAGTGTGAGTGTGTGTGTGCATGTGTGAGTGTGCGTGTGTGTGTGGGTGTGTGTGTGTGAGCGTGAGTGTGAGTGTGTGTGTGTGTATAGAAATGAAAGAAAGTCAACATATTAAATGCCATTATATGAAATCCCTTATTTTCAAAATGACTTTGAAGCCAAACTAAAAGTTAAAATAATAACCTTAGAAAGGCGTCGGCATCATTCATTTAGTTTTATACAGAGATCAGAAGGTCTCTTCAATCAGTCGACTTCAGCAGCACTTAAATCCCAGAGATGTGACGCTCTCAATGTGGCTCCCAGTGAACATTTTTCAATTTTACACATTTTCAATGGTCGAAAACCAAATCTGGGTCACATGGTGGAGCACGTTTCCTTGTTCAAGAAAAAGAAGTTTTAGTTCTGAACCAGAATATAAAAGGATATTAAGATATCTTTAAAACTTCTGGAGTTACAGGCCCTCCAACTTTGGAAAAACAACACAAAAAAAAAAGTGTGTTTTTACCATTTTTGGACACTCGATGGACTCTCGACATTGTTTTTATGTGAATAAAATCAGGAACATTTCTGATTTCAGCTAAAATTGTACTTCAGATCTTTGTTTTGTTGGACAGGAAAAAGCAGCTTCATACCATGTGACCCACTTTTGATTTTCGACCAAATGAAAATTTGCAAAATGTAAGAAATTTACACACAGAGCCACATTCAGAGCCCCACATCTCTGGAATTCAACAATATAGGGCTTTAAAAATTAAGATAAATAAAGTAAAGTTTGTTCTGAACCAGAATATAAAAGGATATTAAGATTTCTTTAAAACTTCTGGAGTTATAGACACTCCAACTTTGAAAAAACAACACAAAATTGGTGTTTTTCCCATTTTTGGACTCTCAGCATTGGCGTATAATACAACAAGAGGTGCTGAAGTCAACGGATATTATTAATAGATCTCCCAAACTCTGTGTACAAATAAAATAATGATGCTGACGCCTTTCTAAGGTCATTTATTTGACCCGTACTTTTGCTCCAAAATCATTGGCGAAAAGTGTCATTTTGAGCCGCCTTAGCATTGTTGATATTGTTGGCTACTTATGATTAATTGTTTGTTTATTTCCAAATTTGAATGTCACTTTTGATAAATGGGTTTGCTAAAAAAATATATATATATTTTGCATTTATTTCGTCATTTTTTTAATATGACAAGTGTGATATTAGAGATGGTTTACGATGCAATACGTTTAGAATATTGTTGTTTTCGAGGCTTTTTTGTTGTAATATTGACAAGCAAATGCTTCAGTCTGTAACATGGAAACATCGTTGTCTTTTTAAGCACTCAGAGCTATTTAAAGACAACAAAGAGAAACACTGAAAGTGTGTGTGTGCACTGTACAGATCATCCCTGCCAAACAGTGACCTTGAAAGATGATTTGAAAGAATCGAGACACATTAAGGACAGATCGACCCCCTCGTGAGCTGCCTGGCCGCTAATGTGCCCCTCTCTCACAGATAATTACTCACAGCGGGGTAAAAAAAAGGGGAATTTCCGTAATGACAAGCCTCTGAGACTACAAGAGAAATCGTAGGCAGCACGCTGGCAAAACGCCACGCCACCCAACAGATGGTGTTTAGTCTAGGTGGCACCAAAGTGACAAGACGTAAATACGGGCACCAGACTGACCACACCCCCATTAAAACACATGCGAGACACGTTCAATCGCCAGCAAGAACGCTAACGCATCAGGAGGACACTCGCTTACGATATTAGACACGTTGAGCTGTTTTTAATTCCCGTGTGTAAGCAGCAATCATTACTCAACAATTAAACACACAAATAAACCTTGAAAAGCCTCTGAAGTGGATGTGATAGTATCATGCCAGTCAAAATCAAATCCCGTCAACATTATTGGAGATATGGGAGATATATTACATTACGAAAGTACAATTGCTTGTGAATGTCGTTTCATGCTGACTTTAAGAATAATAAGTATAGCATGTGAGTAGTTCTGCTGTAATCACCATATAGACACCGTGTATGTTGGAACAAGAGACTTCTGTTCAACTGATGGTCGTTTGCATGTGTTGCATGTTTGAGACGGTCTGACTCAGCAGGATAATTCATGAGCTGTTTGGTTTGGATCAGAACGGCTCGGGCTGGTTGACTTTATAGATGCTGCTCACAAAAGAAATCTGCAGCTCTGACGGAGAGCCGAACATCAACACATTCCAGCACCAAAGCTATTGTACTTCCTCTTTCAATGTGAGAGACAAAAACCCTCGTGGAAATGTGTTTAATAGACCATGTGTCACATATCATCGAAGGATGCTTAAAACATCAAAGCAAAAAAAAATAAATGAAATACTAACAAGGCTTGTTTTTCTACACTTACAGCGTGTTTCTACAATGAACCTTGACATTATACAGTATATCATTTGAAAGGTCAAAGGCATTTTAATTGGCCGGTTGCTAGGGAGGGTAGAGACACATGGGGTAACCAAATTGGCCCGGTTGCTAGGGAGGGTAGAGACACATGGGGTAACCAAATTGGCCGGTTGCTAGGGAGGGTAGAGACACATGGGGTAACCAAATTGGCCAGTTGCTAGGGAGGGTAGAGACACATGGGGTAACCAAATTGGCCCGGTTGCTAGGGAGGGTAGAGTCACATGGGGTAACCAGGGTAGAGTCACATGGGGTAACCAAATTGGCCCGGTTGCTAGGGAGGGTAGAGACACATGGGGTAACCAAATTGGCCCGGTTGCTAGGGAGGGTAGAGACACATGGGGTAACCAAATTGGCCGGTTGCTAGGGAGGGTAGAGACACATGGGGTAACCAAATTGGCCGGTTGCTAGAGAGGGTAGAGACACATGGGGTAACCAAATTGGCCGGTTGCTAGAGAGGGTAGAGTCACATGGGGTAACCAAATTGGCCAGTTGCTAGGGAGGGTAGAGACACATGGGGTAACCAAATTGGCCGGTTGCTAGGGAGGGTAGAGACACATGGGGTAACCAAATTGGCCCGGTTGCTAGGGAGGGTAGAGACACATGGGGTAACCAAATTGGCCGGTTGCTAGGGAGGGTAGAGTCACATGGGGTAACCAAATTGGCCGGTTGCTAGGGAGGGTAGAGACACATGGGGTAACCAAATTGGCCAGTTGCTAGGGAGGGTAGAGACACATGGGGTAACCAAATTGGCCGGTTGCTAGGGAGGGTAGAGACACATGGGGTAACCAAATTGGCCGGTTGCTAGGGAGGGTAGAGTCACATGGGTTAACCAAATTGGCCGGTTGCTAGGCAGGGTAGAGTCACATGGGGTAACCAAATTGGCCAGTTGCTAGGGAGGGTAGAGACACATGGGGTAACCAAATTGGCTGGTTGCTAGGGAGAGTAGGGTCACATGGGGTAACCAAATTGGGCCGGTTGCTAGGGAGGGTAGAGTCACATGGGGTAACCTCCTCGTGGTGGTGATTAGTGGTTCTCTCAATGGGGCGTGTGGTGAGTTGTGTGTGGATCGTGGAGAGTAGCATGAGTCTCCATATGCTGTGAGTCTCCGCGGTGTCATGCACAACGAGTCACGTGATAAGACATGCACGTTTAGCATGTTCTTATGCTATTATTGTGGACAAGCACTCGCATGTGCATTCACATACTTGCGTAGATACTGTATGTCCACACTATAATGCGTTTTAATTTGAAAACTCGCATTTTTCTCTACGTTTTGGCCGTCCACATCGAAATGCCGTTTTTCGTCCGTGAAAACTGAGCTTTTTCAGAATGCTCTCCCAAATGGATACATTTGAAAACGCCGTATTCACGTCGTCACGACGACGCATTTGTTGTCATGTAACACAGTCATGTGATCCATTCAACCAAAACAACCAAGATGGCGGCCGTTGCTATGGCGGCGCTGTTGTGCCGAAGGTTACTTTGTACAACCTTCACAATGCGTTCCTTTAAAGGCGACAGGAAGTACTTACTTTCTGGCGATGAAACACGAGGACAATTGCGCTTCAGACTGTACATGCAACATTTATATATGTTTCATTGTGGACAGGGAAGAGATATCGGCCCTGGGATTTTACATAGCAACTGGCCCAAAAGTTGAGCAGGTGAGTAGGTTGGCGGGGGGATGGGGGGGTGTTCGCTGTCCGTTTCTGAATATGGCGGCACTGTTTTGTTGTCCGTTCTGCATAATGCGGCAGCTCATTTTAGCTTAGCGCGGACCGTTCGGCCCGTTTCGCGGCCGACCCACCGGCCCGCTCGGTTCTACTCATGGCCAGTCCGCACCTGATCGGCCCCAAAGTGCTTCGGCCCACCGGGAAAATGCCCGATATGCCAGATTACCAGTCCAGCCCTGATTGTGGACGAGCAACATTTGGAAAACGCTTGAAAACGTCAGTCTGGACCGAGAGCGTTTCGAAAACGAAAATGCTCTGTCAACTTCTGACTCAACCAATGGTGTGAGTTCGTGGGGGTAGGACTCTCAGATGAGGGGAGTGTCCTGGAAACCTGTTTGAAAACAGTCATTCTTATTGCAGTTTCATTAGGTGATGCTAGTACAGAAATGACACTTTATGGAACAGGTATCGATGAGCGCAATCGAAAAACACAATCATTAATTTAGTTTCTATTCTCAATTCTACACGAACCACAGAATGAATGTGAGGTGTTTCACTGATGTGTTCACATTCCTGGGATTCACGACTCATCTGTCTGTCTGTCTGAACTGTCTCACTCCCTCCGGCTGAGACTTGAATCATCTGGACTGATCAGTAAATGCAATCAGAGTGTGTTTGCCTCTTAACCTCTGTGTGTTATATACAGTACACGGACACAGACGAGAGGAAAGACCCTTTCTCTGAGCTTTTACCACCATGCAGATGTGATATTGATTGGCCATTTTGTGAGGAAGGTAATGGCACCAGGATATTAAAAGAGAGAGAGAGATCGATGTGCTCTGCTTTAATGGAGCGATTCGATTCTCTGCAGGTGAAAAAAGTGTTTCAATGGACACAGAAAGTGTTGTACTTGTGATGCAATGACCGTGTGCAAGTCGACACGTGAGCCGAATGTGTCCTGAAAGCACCACAAAATGACGTGCTCGTGTTTTTCATCTCACGTTTGCTGTTAGTGACATTATTGTTTAAGTCGAGGCTCAGATTGGGTTTGCCGATAACTACGATGGTGGAAAAGGCAGATAACCGATTAATCGGCCAATCATTTTCTTTCAACCTTTTCTTACAGTGACGGGAAAAGACAAAGAGGCTACAAGAGTCCAAAATGAATAAAATCCCAGATGCATTTATTAGAATATTTATTAACTGTAAACAAGTCAAAAACACACAAGGGACTCTTATTTTGAAATTACAGAGACTTGGTTCCGTTACAATTATTTAAGTATTTGCTAAATTACATTTTTATCACCTATATATATATTCAACAGATGAAGAGTTTTGTATAGAGATCATTTTTGCCGATAATTTTGGTGGTAGCAAATGCCGAAAACCGATTAATCGGCCGATAGTTTTTAAAATCAATTCGTAGAATGTTACAACATTTTCTTAGTCGGCACAGACATAGAGGTCAGAATCCAAAAAGAGTAAAATCCCAGATTTAGTTTATTTTTCAACCAAAATCCCCCCAAAAAATCAGAATTGGGACTTTTAACACTAAACAAGCCTGAAACACACCAGGGACTCTTATTTTGAAATAAGAGACGTGGCTCTGATCAGTACACTATTTTTTAAAATGTAACAAATTAAACTTTACCCGATGTTATTATTGTTGGAGACATGATATATGTGCTGACAAGGGACGTTTCCATATAGTCGCATGTCCTCGCTTCATTTAAATAAACATAATTATCGGCGGAACACGGAGGAATAAAAAACTATCGGCAACTATCGGCATAGATTTTGCTGATAACTGATAGTTCCATAAAGCAACAATCGGTACCGATTAATCAGTGAAACCGATATATCGGTCCACCGCTAGTAGGGAGGTCGGTTTTGTTGATTTAAAACTCGATAGAGCGTCAACATTAAAAACCTCAAGAACATTTCACTCGCTTTTACTGCCACACGGTGGACATTACACCTCAGAACAGCCGCCAAACCTGTAATAAACCACGTAATGTAATGTTGCATAAATGTTTCCACAGTCACTTATCATAAATCAGCCTCGTTATGGCACAAACATCCCTCCAAAACTGTGATTACTCTCATAGTTTACAGTGACTGTACAGTGCTGGATTACACCACAGGTCTGGATATATGACTGTTATAAAGCTCTCCTTCACCACTCGATCATTATGTCATGAACTAATGCTGCCAAGATTAATAGAAAATGTGCAAAATGCCTCTTTTAAAGTAACAGTGCAAAGTAAACTGCGCCAGCTGACTTTTCTGAATAAAGGACAATCTGAAGAAGAGGAGGTGCGTTCGAGGCTCAACGACTCACACAGATGGATCACAGGTGGTCAGTAAATAACAAGCAGGTCTCTGAGCTGAAATACCACACACAGATTGGGTGAATTCATCCCTCTCTTCTCTGTAGTTCGGCTTTATAGTCTTCAGTGGTAAAAGTGTTCATTTGTGCAGGGGTAATGTGTGTTCCTGTGCCGGTGGAGAGGACGCCATTTATTTTGGGTGACTGAAAAGAGCCACATTAAAAAAAAAGATCAAGAAATGATTCTAAATAATCTCATTAACGATCGTGCCCGCTTTGAGACACTAACTAGCTCCTCAACATGACCTGAATCGTATTTGCTGTCGTAAGCATGATCTCAAGATAAATCATTCAGAGTTCAGCGTTTCATCTTTTTGCATATCAACTCACAAACACTTCCGTACTGGCTCAATCGTGCTTTAACGTGTTTGGAAGATCGTTCTGAAGGAGATGACCGGTTGGATGGTTGGTGGACGTAACGGTTCTCGCAAGATGCACGTCCGGTGCTGAGTCAACTAATCAGCGGGAGAGCGAGAGAGAGAGAGAGAGAGAGGGCAAGTGAGAGAGAGAGAGAGAGAGAGAGAGAGAGAGAGAGAGAGAGAGAGAGAGAGTGAGAGAGAGAGAGAGAGGGCGAGTGAGAGAGAGAGAGAGAGAGAGAGAGAGAGGGCGAGTGAGAGAGAGAGAGAGAGAGAGGGCGAGTGAGAGAGAGAGAGAGAGAGAGGGCGAGTGAGAGAGAGAGAGAGAGAGAGAGAGATACAGACAGAGCTGATGCCCTCAGAGGGCAGGTTATGCCCGTACTCTAGCCCGAATTATAATGACATTCCAAAACACTTCTTTCCCAAATTTGAAATGATTTGTCCCAACTTCAAAAAGTTGAAGAATGATGAACAAGTTCAATATTTACTTGAACAAAGAGAAAAACATTTCAGCAGCAAAATACATCAAACCCACAGACAGAGAGAAGAGTCGACCAGACAGTGATGCGCCCACTCACACACACACACACTCTCTCACACACACTCTCACTCACTCACACACACCACTGAAAGTATATACAATGTTTGTTTATTTATTTTTTCCCTGTTTTTCCACACTTGTTTAATACAGAATTTGTTCTACTTTGTTCATTTTTTATTTGATTTTTCATGCTCATATAAATGTTTTGGCAATACAATGTACAATTTGTCATGCCAATAAAGCTCATTTGAATTGTGTGTTGTGTGTGTGTGTGTGTGTGTGTGTGTTAATGAGTGTGGGTGTGTGTGTGCGCGTATGTGTGTGTGTGAGAGTGTGTGTGTGTGTGAGTGTGCGTGTCTTTGTGCGTGTGTGTTAGTGAGTGTGTGTGTGCATATGTGTGTTAGGGAGTGTGAGTGTGTGAGTGTGTGTGTGTGTGTGTGTGTGTGTGTCTACGTGGGTGTGTGAGTGTGTTAAATGTATAAACATTAATGAATATATCTATTTAGAAAAAAATTCTATTTATTTAAATATATATATATATATATATATATAATACACAAAAAATATGTCAAATATATTTATATTTAAATAGAGCAAATAATGTACATTATTTTATTGTAAATTTGATTATTTAATTTAGAATTTTGTGTGCATATGTGTGTGTGAGTGTGCGTGTGTTTGTGCGTGTGTGTTAGTGAGTGTGAGTGTGTGGGTGTGTGAGTGTGTGTGTGTGTGTGTGTGTGTGTGTGAGTGTGTGTGTGTGAGTGTGTGTGTGTGTGTGTGAGTGAGTGTGTGTGTGTGTGTGTGTGTGTGTGTGTGTTGTTTTAACATGAGTTTATGTCATTGATGATTACGTTGACTGTTCTGCCAGTTCCCACCTCCCTCTTGCCCGCTTACCCGTTATGACTGTTCAATTAAAACAAGAACTGAACACAAACTCCATTTATCTGCCGCAAGAACATTTCTACAAGTGCACGCAACAATATAATATCAGAATCTTTATTTGAAATGGCCTGAATATAATATATCATGCACAATATAAAACACTCAATTAATTATATTAAGATTTATGCATTTTAATTTCATAATAAAACTCCATTAAATTGAAATAAGCAATCTTTAAAAAAATTAAATAAAAAATATTTTAATTTAATCTGCTCGAAAATTAAAAAAATCTATTTGCTAGATTTTTTTAATTGAATGCATAAATCTTAAAAATAGGTTAATATATATATATATATATTAAATGTATAAACATTAATGAATATATCTATTTAGAAAAAAATTCTATTTATTTAAATATATATATATATATATATAATACACAAAAAATATGTCAAATATATTTATATTTAAATAGAGCAAATAATGTACATTATTTTATTGTAAATTTGATTATTTAATTTAGAAAAAAAAAATTAATATATATTTATTTATGATTATTTCTCTCTAAAAAAAGAGTGTTACTTAAGAATTAAATGCAAGTCACATGCAGACCCAACCTCAAAAAATAGGCATGAAAGATGCAAGGAAGAAGTCAAATACACCACATTAAACAATAAAACGGCTTTTCAGACATTATAATCTCGTGGTTCATCATGATGTGACGACTTCAAGCTCATTTAAGCACATCCACAATCACTGAAACATGAATCAGAACACAATTGCTGCTACATCTTGTTACATTATAGCCACAGTAATAATGAGGCCAATGAATAATCAGAGAATCAAACAATAATGATCATTTCAACAGTGTCTCGTGTCTGTGAATGGAAGATCTCAGTGAACACAGAGAGTCTAACCAACACTGTAAAAATGGTGTTTCTGCAAATTTACGGTTAAAAAAATGTATATTAATTAATGGGGAAAAATGCATTATAGGCATTTTCATATCTGAACATAACCATATTTTATTAACTGATACTCTATAAAGTTAACTTACTTGCAACTGTATATGTATACATACAGTTAATGTACATAATGCACATTAAATGTCATTATTTAAATAAAATACAATTATATGTCATGCTTTACACAGGAACTTATAATATATAATATATATATTTACTATATAAACTTGATGCATTTTACTTCCATAAAACATATACTTTTTTTACAGAATTTGACAGATAAAATTATTGACATAAATACATTATTTGACATTCACAGTATATGGTTACAAATTAGCAGGTTTTAACCGTAGTATTTTGCATTTTTGCATATATTTTTTTTCTTGTTAAAATGAAAAAATAAAATAAAAATTAAATTATAATAAAAATAAAAATAAACATTAAAAACTTTTAATTAAAAAAAATGATAAAAATAATTATAAACATTAAAAACTTTTAATAAAAAAAATGATAATAAAAATAAACATTAAAAACATTTAAAAAAAATAATTATAATAAAAATAAACATTAAAAACTTTTAATAAAAAAAAATAAATAAATAAAAATAAACATTAAAATTTTTTAATTAAAAAATAATAATAAAAATAAAAATAAACATTAAAAACTTTTAATTAAAAAAATGATAATAAAAATAAAAATAAACATTAAAAACTTTTAATTAAAAAAATATAATAAAAATAAAAATAAACATTAAAAACATTTAATTAAAAAAATTATAATAAAAATAAAAATAAACATTAAAAACTTTTAATTAAAAAAATATAATAAAAATAAAAATAAACATTAAAAACATTTAATTAAAAAAATTATAATAAAAATAAAAATAAACATTAAAAACTTTTAATTAAAAAAATATAATAAAAATAAAAATAAACATTAAAAACATTTAATTAAAAAAATTATAATAAAAATAAAAATAAACATTAAAAACATTTAATTAAAAAAAATTATAATAAAAATAAACATTAAAAACGTTTCATTTAAAAAAAATTATAATAAAAATAAAAATAAACATTAAAAATATTTGATTACAAAAATTATAATACAAATAAAAATACATATTAAAAACTTTTATTTAAAAAAAATTATAATAAAAATAAAAATAAACATTAAAAACTTTTAATTTAAAAAAAATGATAATACAAATAAAAATAAACTTTAAAAACTTTTAATAAAAAAAATGATAATAAAAAAAAAATAAACATTAAAAACTTTGGGGTTATTAAAAAAATTAAAAAAATTACATTACATTTTTAATTTGATATTTGTGCATTTTTTTGGCGATGGCAATGCACGGGTAATAATATCTCCAGCTTCTGTTGATGCGTCTCTTGTCTTATGAAGGTGCTTTCTCTGAGACAGCGCTCATAAATTCTCTTTATATGTTTCCTGGACGCGCAGCGACTAATGCGTCTATCAGATGTTTTATTGCTGCATTGTAGCGCTGCATACATGCCATAAAAGCATTGTAAACTCAGACCGGATGGAGTGCTTTCACCAGACCACTAATTGCACACGCAGCAAGACACTATTTTACGGCTGTATTACCTCATGTCTTTCTGGAAATATTTATGCTTCTCTTTATATATTTTTTTTTTTTTTTTCATTGATTGGTAGAAGTTTTTAGTGGCACTGATGTATCCAGAAGTGAACAAAAACTCATTTGGCAACCAACTGGGCTACAAAATGACTATTTCCTTAACCATGAACTGTGATTGTATGTGCGTCGGCGTGACGGGGCGCCAATCTCATATACGTCACCGTACACATGCTTTCATGTACTTGTGTCTCAGGTGTCGAGTTCATCTGGAGATTAAGAATTTCCCACAACCTTCTTTGTACGTGTTGTGTTGGGTTGGTTCTTAAGCTCACAGGCTAGTAACTAAATCTCCGCGCTCTTTGTTCACGGACACAAAAGACAAGCTCTCCGTCTGTGGGAGTTGTGCGACTGAGGGTTGGCAAGGTGTAAAACAAAGCAAACCTCGGGCCGTGTGTGCTCTTTTAATTTGAGACACCCGCTGCCTCTGCCAGGTAACTCGGGGTTGCACAAAAGAAGCACTAGCCGGAGAGACTTAATGAGAGGCTGCTAACTAATGACATGGATTAAGCTTTCACTTTGAACGTGACCAGTGGCGTTTGAGCAAGGGACGGAGGTGTGTTCTTTAATGTCAGTCAAAGCGCGGATTTTACAAGGCCACGCCCACACTCACGTGTTTGACGTTTTCATACAACAACAAGGTCAACGCACGACATATTTTGGAAAACGATGACCTTAGGAAACTGAAAACAGAGTTTTCAAACGAAATGGATTGCTGTGGATGTTAAAATAAAGCACGTTTATTATGCTAAGTTGAACTACTATTTCCAAAACGTTTCCCATTACATGCGAACTTCGCGTTCGGAAACTGAAATTAAAACAGAAGTGTGGAAGTGGCCTTACTGCTTGCGCTTTCTTTATATCAAGTGTTGTAATAACTATACGTTAATTCTTTTTGCGTCGTCATTGTATTTATACATATGATATACCGATAATATGCAATCAGCAGCGACCCATCAGGAAAATACCAATGACCAGTGTTGCATGTAATCCAATTACAGATTAATTCGTTACTGTAATCTAATTACTTATTGGTCAAAAAAAGTAGTGTAATGCATTACATATCATTAATTAATTTATATTAATCTAATATACTATTATTTATGTGCAATACATGAATTATGGCGCCAATGACTCGTTTTGCGTCGTCATTGTATTTATACATATGATATAACGAAAATATGCAATCAGCAGGAACCCATCAGGAAAATAAATTGTTTTAAAACGGAGTTATTGCCAATGATCAATGTTGCATGTAATCCAATTACAGATTAATTAGTTACTGTAATCTAATTACTTATTGGTCAAAAAAGTAGTGTAATGCATTACATTTAAAATTCTTGTAATGAAATTACAATTAATGACTTTCAATTAATTTAATTACTTTTAAGTACTCTATAGCGCTACACTTTGTCTACGCCGGGCGTGTCCGTTGACGCGACATGACGCAATGGCTTGAGGCTGTCTACACTGGATGCGTTGGCGCGCACATTTCTAAAACGTTTTTTTTCCGTGCTGTTGGTCGTAGTAGCACCAGCGCGTGCAGCGCAAAACGTAACAGAAACCCATTTACAGTCGGCATGTCATGACGCGCTGCTCACGTCCGGTGTAGACAGGGCGTTACGCTTATATCTAATATACTATTATTTATGTGCAATACATGAATTATGGCGCCAATGACACATTTTGCGTCGTCATTGTATTTATACATATGATATAACGAAAATATGCAATCAGCAGGAACCCATCAGGAAAATAAACATTTTTAAAGCGTAGTTATTGCCAATGACTAGTGTTGCATGTAATCCAATTACAGATTAATTAGTTACTGTAATCTAATTACTTATTGGTCAAAAAAAGTGGTAAAAAAGTACAAAAGTTATGGCGCCGTAATGAGTCATTATGTAGAAACGTGAGGTGCTGATTGTATGACTTGTGTGTAACAATGAACAATAATATGGATATATAAACTCATTATTTTGAAGTTTTAAAAAGTAATTTAAAAGTAAAGTAATTAGTATTGTGATTACTTTTTCAATGACGCAATTAGTAATCAAATTACAATTTAGAGAAATATTAGTCATTTGTTGTGGATTACTATTTTGAAGGAAATTACCCAAAACTGCCAATGATGCAATATGTTTGGAATAGCGCTGTCGATTTAAAGTGTTCATTTAGCGCAATTCATTATATGAAAAATAACAGGGATCGAGACACTTTTATGTATATATAAACTACATTTAACTTGACAAATCGTTCTAATAGACGCTTTTGGAGCATCTCAGTTGCATTGTGTCATAAATGTTCCATTTTTAAGTCGCTGTATCAAGTTAAACGAAGTTTGATAATTAGAAATACACGTCTTGAGATTCCTGCGTTTGGAAGCTGTGCTTGAACGCAAGGACGTGTTCTCATCTTGTGCCGTCTGTTCTGCGTAAGTTTAGTTGCCTAAACAGCGAGTGTCGCTTACTGCCCCCCGGAGGCAACAGGTGGTACTACAAGCTTTAACTGCTTATATATAAAGTCAGAGGACATTATAAATATTTTTAACATGCTATTTTTTATATAAATAAATAAACAGCCCTATTTTTAACTACATTTAACTTGCCAAAGCGTCCTTAAAAACACTGAAAGTGTCCATCTGATGCACGAGTACATCAGGGCTGGACTGGGAAGAGAAATCGGCCCGGGATGTCACATAGCAACGCCCAAAAATTGGTTCGCTGTCCCTTTCATGCTTTTTGTGGTCCGTTCTGCGTAACGCGGCGGCTCATTTAAGCTTATCGCGGCCGACCCACCGGACCCCTCGGTACTCCACTGATCGACCCCAAAGTGCACCGGCCCACCGGGAAAATGCCAGGTATCCCAGATTACCAGCCCAGCCCTGGAGTACATACACCAACAATTAAAAATAGCTCAGACTGAAGTGGGACAATAACAGAGTTATTGTAAATGACATGGAAATAAAAAAACGTCTTTTTTTTGTTGTTGTCGCCAATTTACGGCACTTTTTGTCCCGTAGAAATGCTTTATTTGTCTGCTGCCACAGTATATGTTGATTATGCAATTTATTTGAATTATTATAAACTAAATTATATTTAATTGGGGGCCTTTCTCAGGAAATGTGGACACTGTGTATATACGATTAAACACATTTAGGCCCAAAAAAAAAAAAAAAGTACATTATTTAAATGTTGATGATTTTAGGAGATAGTGTAGAGGAGGTCTTACTGTTGGTGATATCTATAGTACTATACTTTCATGTTTTCTGTGTTGTGCACTATTTATGATTATTAATGAGATGACAGAATATATTAAATCAGCAGAGACCCATCAGGAAAATTAAAGACATACGAAAAATGTAATTATTGCTAATGACGCATGAAGCATTGCTCTATAAACTCCTCAACACTGCTCCGTCACTATAATTCATTTGGTTTGTCTAATATTGATATTATTGATTATAAGAGAATACGTTTGCCCAGAAAATGTAATACTGCACCAGAGTGGCACAAGAATGCTTTGTTACAAAAAAAGCAAAGCCACAATTAATGCCAGCCATTTTCCCGCATTAAACATATTGTTCTCTCTAGTCATCGCCCGGCCGTAAATCTTCAAAGGGTCGATACTCCGGCCCGGCTCAATGTCAGCGCTCGTTACGCCTGACGCAGCCTGACTGCCCCTCCCCGAGATTGTGTCTGACCCCTGCACGCAATCTTCCTGCCCCTCTCGCCCCCCGTGACTCGCCCCAGCACCGCACGCCCGCCTGCACTCTCCCTTCACATTACTTCTGCTATTCTAACTTTTCCACTTCTGCGTCGCATCAATTATGCACTAGAATAACACGGGCCCCAGCCCTCGCGATGCGACATAAAGGCCGATTATGGGCGTGAATAATTCAGCCACCTTCGTGCCATGTAGCTCTTACTCGCGATACGGCGACAGAGGCACAGCTAGCGAGCGAATCTGTGCAGCTCTGTCGGTTTCAGCTCGAGGGAAAGTTGTATTATTGAGCAGCGCACTGGAAATCTACTTCCTGTATCGAGACTGGACTAAGAGTGATACGCGCTCTGACAGTCGGACGTCCTGCGGTAGATTGTTAGAAAAGTGCAAAATGATGCACGCACAAACATTCGGAGTATTTTGAGCATGTATCTGACTATCTGTCGGTGGAGTGGTGGCGTGCACAAACATGTTAAAACAAACACGCCGGTTGCAGTTTAACCCTCGAGATTTGACGGTCACCTTTGCTGATTCAACATGGCCGCCTTGACCTCATTTCTGGAGGGTTGCGTGCGAAGGTTTGCAGCAGCTTCACTGAGATCACAAACAGCTCTTAATATTTTATACACCCTCCAACCCCGCCCGCCCCCCCCTTCAGCTCAGCATCACTGTCTGCACCAATCATACGCCAGGAAACGCTGGCCTTTCATTGGCCGATCAAACCCACGCTAAAGACATCACATCCCCACAGGTTCTGCAAAGTCGACATTTTTACACATTTCAAACGGAGGAAAAGCAGAAAGACAAAAGTGTCATAATACAACTTGAGAAACAATGAACAGAGAATCCAGAACACACCAGATAATACTTTCTGTACATTGTCATAGTCAGTCTAATGCACTACAAAAATACACACAATTAATTATATATAATATACAGTATATATATATATATAAATAATTTTGTGTATTTTATATATTATATATTCATATTTTGTCATATTCAGTAAATATGCACTACAAAAACACACACAATTAATTATATATAATATACAGTATATATATATATATAAATAATTTTGTGTATTTTATATATTATATATTCATATTTTGTCATATTCAGTAAATATGCACTACAAAAACACACACAATTAATTATATATAATATACAGTATATATATATAAATATAAATAATTTTGTGTATTTTATATATTATATATTCATATTTTGTCATATTCAGTCTAATGCACTACAAAAATACACACAATTAATTATATATAATATACAATATATATATACACTACCGTTCAAAAGTTTGGGGTCACTTGTCTGAAATGTTTCTCATGATCTTAAAAATCTTTTGATCTGAAGGTGTATGCTTAAAAGTTTGAAATTAACTTTGTAGACAAAATATTATTCTGCCAAAACATATACATTTATTTAATTACAAATCTAAAATTTCCTAAAAAAAAAAAAGTTTTTGAAATGGATGACTTGGATCAAAATATGAAGAAAAGAAGCCAATAAGTGCCCAACATAGATGGGAACTCCTTCAATACTGTTTAAAAAGCATCCCGGGGTGATTCCTCAAGAAGTTGGTTGAGAAAATGTCACGAGTACATGTCTGCAAAATCTAGGCAAAGGGTGACTACTTTGAAGATGCTAAAATATTACATAGTTTTGGATTTATTTTGGATTTTTTTGGTCACAAAATAATTCCCATATTTCCATTTCTATTATTCCATAGTTTTGCTGACTACTATTATTCTAAAATGTGAAATAAATAAATAAATA
>JAVLUX010000018.1:1515000-1522500 GCA_032164185.1 Moxostoma hubbsi
AAATTCATCGAAACTGTAAAATAAAACATTCTTCACTCTCTTCTTCAGCACACTAATGTCAAGCATTTACAGGAATCATAAACCTTTAAATCAGTTTTTTAAGAAACACGAGAAGGTCTCGGTATGTCCAAACTTTTGACTGGTACTTTATCTGCACCATACTCAGGGGAATACAACTCGTTTGGGAAAGGAGAGGCAAAATAAGTGTCTTTGTACTCTGTATACGTGCACTACTTCCATCTGACATCTTCACAATAACGCCGGGGCTGATACTGTATCTCGGGTGCAACAAAACACCCAACAGCCCCCCCCCCAAAATCCTCAACCGTGTGCAGGATAAAGCTCAGTTCTGGGGTTAATCCCATCGGCTCAGGACTCGTCACAGACCCCGAGCTCTGAAATGTCACCTACATTGTTCAATGCCAAGAGGAACCTCAGGAGAACCGGACAGACACATGTGTCTGAGAAAGCCCGTTCGGCGTGGGAGAATCCAGTGCCAAGGGAAATTCTCTCAAGCACTTCAGTGTGCCAGGCGTAAGCTTCTGCCCTGCATTGTGCCCTCTTCCCTTCTGCCCCTGTAAATGCTGTGAGTATCACAAGCACAATCGTGAACCCCTCACCATCACCCCCCTTTATCCTCTCCTGCTCTCCTTTTCTCTAAATACATGCATACTTTCGACCCGGGCCATGAAGAGGCAACAGCGGGAGAAACAATAGTGGCCTTTCAGAGGGGCCGAGGGTGAGAAAGAGAGAAACTGGCCGCTCAATATTTACAGCGGCAGCGAGCAGCGGGGAGCCCGGAGAGATGAGAGAGCCCAGTTTCTGTTTGTTTGTTTGTTTGTTTGTTTGTGTTTGGAAGCGCTCAGTGGAGTAAACAGTGATACACATTTGAAAAATAATAAAAAAGATAGAAGTAGCGCCCTGAGAACATCAGCTCTTCCGGGGATTTGGAGGTGTTGAGTGTGTTGAGGTCTGTACATATTAAACGCTTGTGCAATATCTTTGTACTTTAGAAATTCGGTGGCAAGTTACGTTGCAAATCCACGAATCAACAATCAGGATTATTTTCTGCTGGTTCAGTCAGGACAGTATAATTCACATTTTTTTGCTTGGCCTGGCATCATTTTTACATTTCCCCCCTAAAAATATTTTTATTTTATTTTCTAAAATAAAAATTATGATTTTATTTCTTAGCAAATATATGCTTGTGTGACCAGAATAATATACATATATATATATTTACATGATTCTTTACATTTATATTTATTTTACATAATTATTTACAACATTATTTTAAAGAAAACAACATTTAATAAAATAATAATTCTTTAAAAATGCTTTAATAAATTATAGACATAAATATATATATTAAATAAATATAAATATATTTAAAATATTATATATATATCATTAAATATTGTTCTCTTATTGTTAAATAATAAAACTTATTAAAATATTTAATAATTAACAGAAACAGAATTTATATAATTATAATTTTTAGTTATTATTATTATTATAAAGAAAACAACATTTATTGAAATAATTTTCTTGAAAAAATATTTAAAATTATAGATGTAAATATACATATTAGTACATTTAAAATACAATATATGTTTTCCATTAAATGTTATTCTCTTTAAAATAATTATAAAAATGTATAATACATTATTATTCATTTATAATACAAAACATACAAAACATTATTTATTTAATTACTTTATCATTATATTATTATTTTAAAGAACAGAACATTTATTGAAATAATAATATTCTCTGAAAAAGCTTTAAAATTATAGACATAAATATAAATTAAATATATATATTATTAAATTTAAAATATCCATCCATCCATCCATCGTCAACCGCTTATCCTGCGTACAGGGTCGCGGGGGGCTGGAGCCTATCCCAGCTAACATTGGGCGAAAGGCAGGGTACACCCTGGACAGGTCGCCAGTCCATCGCAGGGCCACACATATACAGACACACACTCACACTCACACTCACATTCACACCTAGGGCAATTTTTTTGGAGACACCAATTAACCTAACCTGCATGTCTTTGGATGGTGGGAGGAAGCCGGAGAACCCGGAGAGAACCCACGCAGACACGGGGAGAACATGCAAACTCCACACAGAAAGGCCGGGGCAACCGGGGTTTGAACCCACGACCTTTTTGCTGTGAGGCGACAGTGCTAACCGCTGCACCACCGTGCCGCCCCCAAATTTAAAATATAATATATATTATTTCCATTAAATGTTGTTCACTTTAAAATAACAATAGGAAAATAATAATAAAATATTTTATTATTTTAAAGAAAACATCAGTTCATGAAATAATAATTGTCTTAAAAAAGCTGTAAAATTATAAATATAAATATTAATTATATATATACCTACATATAACGTATAATGTATGTTTTCCATTAAATGTTGTTCTCTTTAAAATAATATAAAACTTTTTTTTTAGAAAATATGTAATAATTTATCATATAAAAAAACAAAAATGTATTTATTTAATTATTATTTAATTATTTTATCATTATATTATTAATTTAAAGAAAATTACATTTAATTAAATAATCATTTTATTTTAAAAAAGCTTACAAAATTATAGATATAAATGTATATTAATTATATATATATTATATTTTTTTTATTATATATATATATGTATTATATACATTTAAAATATAATATTTTTTCAATTAAATGTTGTTCTATTTTAAATAATAATAATAATAAAATGTCAAATAAAATATTCAATCATTCATAATATAACAATAAAATAGAAAAAAGCAACGTATTGTGTTTTGAATGTGCAATAGTACTAGTAATAGTTACTCATAAACACTATAAAACTAATTAACAATCTTACTGGAAAATGTTTGTGTACGGAGCGAAACATACATTTATTTTTAATAGTTTTCAACCCTTATTAACTGATGGTTTTGAGACTAATCTGGCATTCTGGCAATTTCAACAACACCAAAACCAGGTCAAACAGCTAGATAGCATTACCTTGTTTATAAGTTAAAAAAATGCATTTGCACCAATTCAAAGTGTTCAATACATCCCAAAAAATACGTTTACAAGGCAAAAATTGCATGCACTGGCGTCCGAAATAGGGCAACTAACAGTTGCGTCAACTGGCCCCCTAAACCTGTCTCACTAAACCTGTCTCACTAAACCTGTTTCAATTCCTTGAGAAGTTTCCTGCAGCTGTAGACTCATCTATATGCATTAAAACAAGAGGTGCGAATGTGGAATAATGCGGGTAAAACATGCATGCCTGATGCACCAGCCACATGTGTGCCATGCCACTATTGGGCACTAATGAAGTACAAGTGCAGGACAACTAAACGCAGCAGAACTAATAACACATTTGAACAGTGAGACACACTAAAGCAGCACCTCGAGTAGCCCAAAATCAATTTTGCACGCAAACATTGGTCTTCAATAGGGCCGGAACATATGGAGGGCTCTGGGCAAAAATGGGAAAGTGAATTTCTGACGCTGTTCTTCAACCATCCAACAGACTTGTTCGGTAAAAGGATCCATCCGAAGTTTCTCAACATGCTCTAGAGATAATTACAAGATACTACTATTGACGTACACAACATCTGTCTTGTATATTTCATTTAAACTACAGCTGATGAGAGGTTAAAATGCACAAACATGTGCACCCAAAACCTGCAGCTTAAGAGTGTGTGTGCATTTGATAAACATTTCAAGCACATATTCACACACACACACACACACACATATACCAGAACGCTTAGAAGAGCTCGATCAAATAAGAGTTTGTGCTCAATTAAACCATAAATCCTTCCTGCATATAGATATTAAACTGAACTAGTAAGTGCAACTGCAGATCTCTAGAGTTTACTCATGTACGTCTAATCCAGAGCCGAATCGACTGTTAGTATCAAGCGCCAACTCGAGCAGCTGCTACGGCACTAATGCGGTTCACAACAGTCCCACTTAATGCCATCAGAGCCACAGTTTGCTGAACACTACCTTGAAAATGCATTAAACAAGAGAGGCTTACATCACGTATATCCAAAGTCTACAGACAGTAATGCCTCGTCTTGTTTTGGAGGTTTTCTCTTTATTAAATCAAAATAAATTGTGGTGTCGCACAAACGTCCCGATGCCTTTTTAAGCAGCTAATGAGCTGTTACAGCGGAACGGTGAAGCTATTTGTCCTGGCTAACCAGAGCTGCTGCACAGATTTTAAAATCAAATGTAAGACTTTTTAAGACCTTTAAGACTTGAACACATACATTAGTACGACATGTCCACACCAGATCACATTACAATCGTTTTATGCATCAACATATCATCATATATGAATTAGAGGTCGACCGATATTGGGTTTTACTGATGCAAATATGCGTTGAATGAAAGCCGATAATTGAGAAATACACCAATAGTTTTTAAAATATATATATATATATACAAATGTGTAAAAACAAAATGTGCATTTTTGGACTGTGATGTGCCCAGACACAGAGGCAACAAAAAACTATTTCCAATAATAACCAGAGGAACAAAAGGAAGATTTGGTGCATAACGCAGGACTTATAACGATAAACAAGCTGAAAATACACAGAGGACTTTTATTTTGAAATGTCTGTACTCTCTGTTGCTCACACGGACAGATAAGGGAAATTAAAGATGCACTCTTACAATCATCTACAACTTATTACGATATGCACGCTGTATAATAAACATTGTCATAAAACAAAACTAAATTAAACAGTAATTGAACTGATTTTGAACCGCTGGAAACACTGAATCATGAGCTCTCGTAAAACTAAATGAGAGGGAACGCAGAACTAAGAACTTCCCTCGCAATTAGTTCTGCGTTCCCTAGCAAAGAGTTCTGCGTTCCCTCACAAAAAGTTCTGCATTCCCTCACAAAAAGTTCTGCATTCCCTCGCAATTAGTTCTGCGTTCCCTCGCAATTAGTTCTGCGTTCCCTCACAAAAAGTTCTGCGTTCCCTCACAAAAAGTTCTGCATTCCCTCGCAATTAGTTCTGCATTCCCTCGCAATTAGTTCTGCGTTCCCTCGCAATTAGTTCTGCGTTCCCTCACAAAAAGTTCTGCATTCCCTCGCAATTAGTTCTGCGTTCCCTCACAATTAGTTCTGCGTTCCCTCGCAATTAGTTCTGCGTTCCCTCGCAATTAGTTCTGCGTTCCCACTCAATTAGTTCTGCCTTCCCTCGCAATTAGTTCTGCGTTCCCACTCAATTAGTTCTGCCTTCCCTCGCAATTAGTTCTGCGTTCCCTCACAATTAGTTCTGCGTTCCCTCGCAATTAGTTCTGCGTTCCCACTCAATTAGTTCTGCCTTCCCTCGCAATTAGTTCTGCGTTCCCACTCAATTAGTTCTGCATTCCCTCGCAATTAGTTCTGCCTTCCCTCGCAATTAGTTCTGCGTTCCCTCACAAAAAGTTCTGTGTTCCCTCGCAATTTGTTCTGCGTTCCCACTCAATTAGTTCTGCATTCCCTCGCAATTAGTTCTGCCTTCCCTCGCAATTAGCTCTGCGTTCCCTCGCAAAAAGTTCTGCGTTCCCTCGCAAAAAGTTCTGCGTTCCCTCGCAATTAGTTCTGCATTCCCTCACAAAAAGTTCTGCGTTCCCTCGCAATTAGTTCTGCGTTCCCTCACAAAAAGTTCTGCATTCCCTCACAAAAAGTTCTGCATTCCCTCGCAATTAGTTCTGCGTTCCCTCGCAATTAGTTCTGCGTTCCCTCACAAAAAGTTCTGCATTCCCTCGCAATTAGTTCTGCGTTCCCTCACAATTAGTTCTGCGTTCCCTCGCAATTAGTTCTGCGTTCCCACTCAATTAGTTCTGCCTTCCCTCGCAATTAGTTCTGCGTTCCCTCGCAATTAGTTCTGCATTCCCTCGCAATTAGTTCTGCCTTCCCTCGCAATTAGTTCTGCGTTCCCTCACAAAAAGTTCTGCGTTCCCTCGCAATTTGTTCTGCGTTCCCACTCAATTAGTTCTGCATTCCCTCGCAATTAGCTCTGCGTTCCCTCGCAAAAAGTTCTGCGTTCCCTCGCAAAGAGCTCTGCTTCCCTCGCAATTAGTTCTGCGTTCCCTTGCAATTAGTTCTGCGTTCCCTCGCAAAGAGCTCTGCTTCCCTTGCAATTAGTTCTGCGTTCCCTTGCAATTAGTTCTGCGTTCCCTCGCAAAGAGCTCTGCTTCCCTCGCAATTAGTTCTGCGTTCCCTCGCAAAGAGCTCTGCTTCCCTCGCAAAGAGCTCTGCTTCCCTCGCAAAGAGTTCTGCGTTCCCTCGCAAAGAGCTCTGCTTCCCTCGCAATTAGTTCTGCGTTCCCTCGCAAAGAGCTCTGCTTCCCTCGCAATTAGTTCTGCGTTCCCTCGCAAAGAGTTCTGCGTTCCCTCGCAAAAAGTTCTACTTTCCCTCGCAATTAGTTCTCCATTCCCTCTCAATGAGTTCTGCAGAACTTTTTGCAAGGGAACGCAGAACTAATTGCGAGGGAATGAAAAACTAATTGAACTGATTTTGAACCGCTCTGAAACCGCTGGAAACACTGAATCATGAGCTCTCTGCACGCTTGGAGAATGTGCAACAGTCTTCACTATGAAGTGTGCAGCACATACAGACTACAGACTCACTTTGCAGTTTAATCATCACATTCGGCCATATCACGACTCCAGTTTTTCTGTTCCTCAATTTAAGACCCATTTGAATGATAATTAAGACTTCTGTTATACCATTTAAGATCCTTAAGACATTTTAAGGACCCGCGGGAGCCCTGCAAACATGAATCCAGCGTCATACCGCTCTTTAACCTTCCACTCGGCTGTCCACTATGTCACATTTCTTTTCTCTCTGTGTTCTCTCAAAACTTGCTCACTTTACTGACCTACTGAACTCTCCGGTACACAAACTGTCTGTGATGCCCATTGAGAATGAAATGACAGAGAAAAGCACAAGCACATTTTACAAAACCACGGGAGGAGAAATGTTATGCTCAAAGACAGGGTTGGACTGGGAAGAGAAATCGGCCCGGGAATTTACAAAGCAACTGGCCCAAAACTCATAGGAAAATAAGCAGTGTGAGTGATTCGGAGCAATGCCTTGTTGGTCACTTAAAGCATTTTATTGTACGTTTCTCAGCCGATGGGGGTAATGCATTCTGTTACTTTTAATTCCCCACAGCAGTGAAATTAGGAGGTGATAAAATCTGTATAAAATATAAGCAATGAGGAGCGGTCAGTGACTAAAGGATGTGGAACGTTAGAGGGTCAGTGATGTTAAACTCCATACGGTTAAACTGGTGGGAACTACTCTCTTAAAATCTGCAGCAGCTGAAATAAAGGTATGCAAGATATTTAGTGTGTTTATTTATTTTATATATATATATATATATATATATATATGCAAAACTAGGTTTTATGACTTTGTTCTAGTGCATTTAAATAAATGAAAAAATCCATAAAAACCTAAATAATCGTCCGTATTCACAGACA
>JAVLUX010000018.1:1532500-1537500 GCA_032164185.1 Moxostoma hubbsi
TACTTCTTCTCACACAATGCTATCTTACGACATCCAAAAACTTTTACGCTATTGGCGTATTACATGGCTTTTATGGCACTATCGGTTTTGTTGATTTAAAACTCGAGCATTAACCTTTAAAACCATTCGGTAACATTTAACTCGCTTTTAAGTCCTCGTGGTGTTGTAGTGACTCACCTCAATCCGGGTGGCGGAGGACGAATCTCAGTTGCCCCCGCGTCTGAGACCGTCAATCCGCGCATCTTATCACGTGACTTGTTGAGCACGTTACCACGGAGACGTAGCATGTGTGGAGGCTTCTCGCTATTCTCCACGGCATCCACGCACGACTCACCACACGCCCCACCGAGAGCGAGAACCACATTATAGCGACCATGAAGAGGTTACCACATGTGACTCTACCCGCCCTAGCAACCGGGCCAATTTGGTTGCTTAGGAGACCTGGCTGGAGTCACTCAGCATGCCTTGGATTCAAACTCACAACTCGCATGCTGAGTGACTCCAGCCAGGTCTCCTAAGTAACCAAATTGTCCTGGTTGCTAGGGAGGGTAGAGTCACATGGGGTAACCTCCTCGTGGTGGTGATTAGTGGTTCTCTCAATGGGGCGTGTGGTGAGTTGTGTGTGGATCGTGGAGAGTAGCATGAGTCTCCACATGCTGTGAGTCTCCGCGGTGTCATGCACAACGAGTCACGTGATCAGATGCGCCAATTGACGGTCACAGAAGCGGAGTCAACTCAGACTTTTCCTCCACCACCCGGATTGAGGCGAGTAACCGCACCACCACAAGGACCTACTAAGTAGTGGGAATTGGGCGTTCCAAATTGGGAGAAAAGGTGATAAAAATTGGTTAGGTTTAGGAATAGGGTTGGGTTAGGTGATCTAAAATTCAATAATGTTACTAAAATAACGTATTTCTGCCAAACCTGGGACTGAATCGTCCAAACTTAAGAGAGACTGTTCTGTCCGTGTCGTTTTCATGGTGCAGGAAAAATGTCACTGGCGTGATGTCTCGCTGATAAGACTGCCCTGATAAAACATACATACATACATACATATGTTCAACATATATGAAATATGAAATGTAGAGTAAACACAGCACTGGTCCGGCAAATGATAGTTCCAAATAGGCCATTGTTACTGTCGAGCCCTGGTGGGGCATTTCTAGATAAATCTGAACACATTAGTTAATGGAGTAATGTGCATCCATCTCTCAAACAGACAAAAATGAGCTTTTGTAAACAAGGGAAGTGCATAGTATGTAAACACATTTCCACAAATTCCCCAATGAGCACACGCTCTGTAGTATTTACCCACTGGGGAAAAAAAAAGTTGGAAAAGCAGAGAGTGTTGGATGTCGTTCAAATCGCTGTCTCATTCAATCCCCCGAGTGTCAGTCAGTGTATGCCAACGACGTGCCAGCACTTGCCATTCTGATGGCCAAAGTCAAATTTGCTGGATCTCATATGTATACAGATCACAGCCCGTGCTGTAATACTCCAGCATGCACTGAGACAATGGAGCCATTGTGAATTAGGATCAACGTGGTCGCTGTTGCACATGTCTCGCTGCCACACGAACAAGCAGCGAACACAACTACACGTGTGCACCATGCCACAGGCGTTCGGATTGCAAGAATGTCGAAAGACCCAATGCAACCCAATGCAACTAATGCAATCATACAGATTACACTGAGACTGTATTTGAGATTATGATCAACAGAATCCCACATTTATTTGAAACGCTTACAGTGGTGTGCGTAATTATCTCAAAAAATCAATATTGATTGACCAAATATCAGCTAAGCCAAAGTACTCACAATCCAAATACCAGCAAACAATAATTTAGTCACTCATTACATTCATGGGATCCCTGTACAGTAGCTCCAGGCGACACTGTGAGATAATCAGTGGCGTATGCTAACTCAAGCATCTCTATATCACTGAAAAAACTCATTTTGTGGAAGTAAACATTCTACATTGCATAAGTTAAAGAGTGAAGTTGAAAATATTAATTAATTGTACATTTGTACTCAATTCATACGTAAAAATGATTGCTTATTATTTATGATTGTTTGTCATCTTTACAATGTGTCATCATATATCAATCTCAAAGCAGAAAACCTTGTTATTTTTATTCGGCAATTTGAGTAAAGTTGTATTTTGGCTTTGCTTTATGCAATACATAATTTTATTTAATTTAACAAACTGATATCAGTTCAGGAGTCTCTGTGCTCTCAGTGCAAATAAGCATTTGTCTTTGGGAGATACGGCAGCATCTGTTAAGAGACCTCATTAAGTTTTTACATTGAAACCTGTTTGAATCAAAAGATTAGAGTCTCTAGTTTCATCCGATATGCCATATTTAAAATGTGAGCGATTTATCGTGAAACGGCACGCTGTGGACTACATGCTCTTTTTCGGTTAAAATATCCAATATTCACTGTGCATTATCACACTGAGAATTAATGGATGCATCCAAAATCTGTAAAATGTGTCTTTCAGAGGGTTTATATGGAGTTAGGATAAAAATAAGGTGCATTTCAAACTGTTCTGAGACCAGTGCAGATAGACAGCAAGTCATTCACAATATAGGGAGCAAGGGAGCATCCTATAGCTCTCTATGCAGTTAAGTGCATTCACTCCTAAAATCAGATCAAAAGTTCAGTTTCAGGCTGCAGACTCAACAGGTGGTGGTGGGGTGGAGGAGGTTGCCGTGTTAGCACATTTAAACGCAATGTGACAGATTTTGTGAGCAGACGTATAAAGCATTGGCTTACATGTGTTTGGCTAGGAGATACCCAGCTAATGGTGCGATGATGTACAGCTGCTAGTCATCCCACTAGAACTATGCTGCACTTATATTTCCAGCATGCACCAGGCTTGAACAATTAATAAGACTGCACGGTTTCACTGTTTACACCATTTGTTTTGTTCATTTTGTTACGGTACGTTTGGTAACTTCTTGTTTAGTGACATAAATTGGGATTATAAGAACAGATATAAAAGGAGGGAAGAAGTGCTTCCAATCATTGTGTTCTTGTTCGCAATGTTTACCACTAAAGAAAGACGTGCAGCCATCATCGCTTTGTATCAAAATGGCCGCACATGCAAGGAAATTGCTGCCAAGAGTATTGCACCTGAAAGAACCATTTATCGGATCATCTAGAACTTCAAGGAGAGAGATTCAACTGCAGTGAAGAAGGCTTCAGGACATCCCAGATTGTCCAGGAGGCACCAGGACCATCTCCTCCTGAGGAGTCCGCTACGGGATCATGTCACCACCAGTGCAGAGCTCAATATTGGCAGCAGGTTGGTGTGAGTGCATCTGCACGCACAGTGAGGCGAAGACTTTTGGACAATGGCCTGGTGTCAAGAAGGGCAGCAAAGAAGCCACTTCTCTCCTAGAAAAACATCAAGAACAGACTGATATTCTGCAGGAAGTACAAGGATTGGACAGCAGAAGACTGGTGCCAAGTTATTTCCCCTTCCGACTGTTTGGGACACCAGGAAAATCGATAGTCCGGAGAAGAAAAGGTGAACGCTACCATGAGTCCTGTATTGTGTCAACAGTGAAGCATCCTGAGCCCATCCATGTGTGGGGTTGCTGTTCATCACAGGGAGTGGGCTCGCTCACAATCCTGCACAAACGTCCTGCAAGAGCAACTTCTCCTAACGGTCCAGGAGCAATTTGGTGATGATCCATGTATTTTCCAGCATGATGGAGCACCATGTCACAAGGCAAGAGTGATAATGAAGTGGCTCGGAGATCATTACATTGACATTTTGGATCCGTGGCCAGGCAACTCCCCGGATCTTAATCCCATAGAGAACCTGTGGTCAATCCTCAAAAGGCGAGTGGACAAGCAGAATCCCATAAACTGTGATCAACTCTGAGGACTAATAAGGCAAGAATGGATCTCCATCAGTCAGGATTTGGCCCAGAAGCTGATATCCAGCATGCCAGAACGAATTGCAGAGGTTATGAAGAACAATGCTCGACATAAATTGAATGTTTTTGCCAATAAAAGCCTTTAAAACTCATTAAATGCGTTTAATTGTTTTCCAGTATACCATAGAAACACGTGAACAAATAATCTACAAATACTGAAGCAGCAAACTTTGCAAAACACAAAAATGATGTCACTGCCAATACTTTTGGCCACGGCTGTAGGTAGATTGCCACATGAGCTCTTTTGGCGCTAATTGTTTGGTGTTCTCTGACAGGAATGAAATTTTCATACTGTATGGAGGCCATAAAGAGGGGCAAAACAACACCAATGCTTCCTATAGAAAAGTTACATCGAGTGTCTGCCACATGGAACCGTCTCTACCATCTAACCCGACATGATGTTCATAACTGAGCTTGTACTAGTTCATTGTTTACCTTAACTCAATGTGTCATTTCATTCATTAATCATTGGCTTTGAGACTTCACCGTCAGACTAAATGTACATCAATCTGTCGCTAATCAAATCAGCCTGTTGGTTGATGCTACAGGAAGGAAACCCTGACTTGAGCATGTTGCAAGTGCAGGGCAGGAATCGATTGGCTTGATCTAATTGGATAGATTTCCTCTGACGCATCGCTCCGCTGAATGCTGATGATGAAGAGACGCAAAGGCAGCTGCTCGCGCTTTTTGCCAGAGAGAAAAAAGACCTTTCCTGGCCAATAAGATGTGTTAAAGAGTTTTTCCGAAGCCTTGCCAGCTATGAAGTGCGTGTCAATTTGTCTTCCAGGCCTTTTTTAAAAATCTTTTCTAAGTTCTGTTCTGTGTGGTTCGAGCCCCCCTCCCTCCATCATACAAACTCAATCTTCCACAGTTAATCTTCCTGCAAAGGATATTTTCTTTAAACAAGCAAGCCAAAGCTTTTCACATGCTCATTTTAGGGATTTGTGAACGTGTTTGAGTGTTTGCTAATTTAGTTTACATAACACATATTACGATTGCTTTACTGAGAAAACAGTGTGTTTCATTTATCCTTTTTTACTAATGACTCAGC
>JAVLUX010000018.1:1542500-1567500 GCA_032164185.1 Moxostoma hubbsi
AAGTGGCCGTTAGATATTCATCTGTCCACAGATAGACAAACTGTCTATAAATGGAGATGATTTAGAACTATAGGTACTCTCACTAGAAGTGTCTGTTAGATATTCATCTGTTCACAGTTAGACAAACTGTCTATAAATGGAGATGATTTAGTACTATAGGTACTCTCACTAGAAGTGGCCGTTAGATATTCATCTGTTCACAGTTAGACAAACTGTCTATAAATGCAGATGATTTAGTACTATAGGTACTCTCTCTAGAAGTGGCCGTTAGATATTCATCTGTCCACAGTTAGACAAACTGTCTATAAATGGAGATGATTTAGTACTATAGGTACTCTCACTAGAAGTGGCCGTTAGATATTCATCTGTCCACAGTTAGATAAACTGTCTATAAATGGAGATGATTTAGTACTATAGGTACTCTCTCTAGAAGTGGCCGTTAGATATTCATCTGTCCACAGTTAGACAAACTGTCTATAAATGGAGATGATTTAGTACTATAGGTACTCTCACTAGAAGTGGCCGTTAGATATTCATCTGTTCACAGTTAGACATACTGTCTATAAATGGAGATGATTTAGTACTATAGGTACTCTCTCTAGAAGTGGCCGTTAGATATTCATCTGTCCACAGTTAGACAAACTGTCTATAAATGGAGGTGATTTAGTACTAAGGATGTGCCCGAAGCTGAATATCTTATTTGGAAAGGCACGAATAACGGATTAATCAGAATAATATATAAAATGATGTACGAGTGATTATCCAAAAAGCACAAGTATAAAGCGACATTTTAAATAAACATATCCAAGATTACAAAAAATTTATGAATCTGTGCAGCCAATATTTCTAAACTTTATGAATGAAAATGCGCATGTTGTGATTTCAGATTGGATGCCCGTGGTCTCGACTTCGACCATTTGCAGTCTCTGTTAATTGTGCGCATCTTAACTAAGATACGACATATATACACTTTCCACTTCTTGAAATGTCTGTGTTAAAGGATCACATGATTCACATGTGATTCTCATGTATTTATTTATAGTCTAAACCTGCTCACGATTTAACATTATTATTATTTACCAAATAATGGTGTCCTATCGTAAAAATTCATGATAGACTTAAATGACTTTCACCTGTTTATTTTAATTTCTTTTAATGTTTGAATTTGAATTTATTATTCACTGCAAAATGTCTTCTTGACATTTAACATCTTGCTTGACTCCTCCTGCCTCCGGCATAACGTTGTTATACATGCACAGATAAATGTAATTAAATATCATGCAGATATTAATATCTGAAATACCAGGAGAAATCACTACATATACCATAATTAATGTAGCTGACAAAGTCAGATTCATCTGGTTAAAAAAATAAATAAAATAATATTTGTTTAAATAGTAATTTTATAAAAATAATAATAATAATTATTAGAATAATTATTATTAGGCTATTATTATAAAAAGGCATATACAAGGCATATTTTATTAATATATATGTATACTATAAATGTAAGAGTTACACTTAAAAATGGGCTTTTCATTTAGTTTTTGAAGCACTTCTGGTTTAAACTCCGCCCACACCAGGTTCAATCCGAATACAAAGACAGATAGAGATCATTTTGTCATTCGATCAGATACAGATACAAATACAGATAATGGCTCTGCTGCACCCCCCTATTTAGTACTATGGGTACTCTCACTAGAAGTGGCCATTAGTGATAAAGACTTGAAGGAATCACTGGAACTGGTTAACATCTCTGTTCATGAGTCTACTATACAGAAAACATTAAACAGGTGTGTGTTCATGACAGGACATCACGAAGGAAGCTGTTGCTTTCCAACAAAAACATTTCTGTGCACCTGATGTTTGCCAAAGACCATCTTGACACTCCACAGAAGTACTGGGAAAATGTTTTGTGAACTGATGAAACTAAGGTTGAATTGTTTGGTAAGAACACACAGCACTATGTAGGGTGTAAAAAGGGCACCACATACAGTATCAACATGAAAACATCATCGAAATGGTGAACTACAGTGGAGGGAGCATCATGATTTGACTCAAATGCTGTCGATTGAGATTAAACTTATATTGAACAGAATATTCCTTTTTTTAATTTAAGATATTGAAGTCTTTGTTTGGCTTTAAGTAAATGCATTTTGGTTTTTTGTTTTTTTTAAATATATTTCCTGGAAAAGAGAAATTTTAAATTGATTTTAGAATTTGTTTTTGTTTTTTTCCCTGAAATTTTTTCCTGGAAAAGAATTGTGTGTGGTTTTGCCATCATCGAGGGAAAAATGAATTCCCATGTTCATCAAGATATCCTACAGGATAATATCATGGTGGCAGCTGAAGCTCAGTAGAAGTTGAGTGATGTAGCAGGACAATGACCCTAAACATCGAAGTAAATCCACTACAGAATGTCTTCAAAAAAAGAAAATCCCTCTTTTGGAGTGTCCCAGTCAGAGTCCAGACCTTAACCCAATAGAGAAGCTGTGGAATGACCTCAAGAGAGGCGTTCACACCAGACATCCTAAGAATATGTCTGATCTGAAGCAGTTCTGTAAGGAAGAATGATCCAGAATTCCTTCTGAATGTTGTGTAGGTTTATCCGCATCTATCGGGAAGGTTTGATTGAGGTTATTGCTGCCAAAGGAGAATCGGCCAGTTATTAAAAGCACTGTGAATTTTCAATGGGGTGTGTTCAATAAAGACATGAAAGATTATAGTTGTGTGTGTGTTGTTAGTTTAAGCACATTGTGTTTGTCTATACTTGTGATGAAGATGATATCACATTTTATAACCAATTCATGCAGAAAACCAGCTAATTCCAAAGGGTTCACATACTTTTTTCTTGCCACTGCAGAGTCTAATCTTCATATTACAATGGGATGTACTTTTTTTTTTTATTGAAAAAAATAAAATTAAAAATCACACATCAATTTTAAAAGGGGTGGAATTAATGTGAGAAGAGTAAAATTCTCAGTTGAAGCCAGACCAAACACTTTCACAGATATCACACCACACACTGATAGCGCTGTCTGCCTGACTTCATTTTGCTATTTTTTCATGGACAATGCCACAAAACATGAACAAACGCATGAAACATGACATAATCAAAAAGTTCTGTAGGGAGCGGGGGGGGGGGGGGGGGGGGGGGGGGTCTCTTGCGGCGTGGCTTGGCAAGACAGGGTGTGGAGCATGGGATCAGGGCAACACCAGTGGAAGGTGGAGAGGCTCGAGGGGCGGAGCCATGGACGGCAGATCAATGAAAGACTTGAAAGGCGACACCAAGGAACTTGGTACCCGGAGGTTAACTGATGGCTCGAAGGGACATGGTGGAGCCGGAGGTTCAGAGGGCCGAGGTAGCGCCGTAGGCTCGGAGGACTGAAGTGGAGCCAGGGAATCGGAAGACAGAGGTGGAGCCGGTGGGACTGAGGACCAAGGTGAAGCCGTAGGGATGGAGACCATTAGTGAAGCCGATTGGCTGAAGGACCACAGTGGAGCCTAAGGGACATATGGCCAATGTGGGACTGAGGACCAAGGCGGAGTCCAGGGCTCGGAGGGTCTAGGTGGGGTTGGAGGGTCGAAAGTTCCCCTTGCCTGATCAAGAGAACTAAGGGTGGAAACAAGGGTGGGAACCAATTCCAGCTCAAATAGCCCAGTGAGAGATGGCTCTGGAACGGACAAGGCCTGCAACACTGGTTTATTGGCCAGAGCCTGAGACCTTGCATGGAGCTTGGCTGTGACATAGCATGGAGCACACTGAGGTTTGGCTGTGACGTGACATGGAGCAGACGCAGGCTTGGCTATGACGTGGCACGGAGCCGACGCAGGCTTGGCTATGACGTGGCATGGCACAGGCTGAGGCGTGGCTGTGATGTGGCATGGAGCAGGCGCAGGCGTGGCTATGACGTGGCATGGAGCAGACTCAGACGTGGCTATGACGTGGTATGGTGCAGGCTGATGTGTGGCTGTGTCGTGGCATGGTGCAGACTCAGGCGTGGCTATGACGTGGCATGGTGCAGATACAGGCGTGACTGTGACACGGCATGGAGCAGTCTGAGGTGTTGCTGTGACATGGCATGGCGCAGGCTGATGTGTTGCTGTGACATGGCATGGCGCAGGCTGAGGCGTGGCTGTGACGTGACATGGTGCAGGCTGAGGCATGGCTGTGACGTGGCATGGAGCAGACTCAGGCATGGCTATAACGTGGCATGGCGCAGAATCAGGCATGGCTATGACGTGGTATGGAGCAGATGCAAGCGTGGCTGTGACATGGCATTGAGCAGACTCAGGATCCAGGGAAAAAGGTGGCGCTAGCTCAGCAACCATGACGAGGAACTCTGGCTTGGCGACTAAGACGTGGGACTCGGGCTTTGTGGCTGGTGATTAGTAATAATCAGTACAATAATACAGTACCAAATTACCATGGCATTAACGTGATACCAGTGTTTAGTCATGTAAAGGTCTTCTGACAGCTTACTTTTGACCTGAGCACATTTGAGCCACATTTCCAGAAAACATTATGAGAAAGTATTCAATAATCCCTGTTAGGAAATACACAGATCCACTCCTAAAGTGGACACTCCTGTAATGTGTCATTGACGTAATCTGTAAACCATTGACTAAAGATGTGTCAGGCACACTATTGGATCTGGCAGTGCTTCACTCTTCCCTTCAGATACTTCTCAGCATAATCTGGTCCACTTATAATAATAAAGTGTCTCAAAACAAAACTCTGACTATCTTTATAAGATTAAAGATGTCACTAACCTTGAGAACTTTGGCAAACCTAATGATCATTTCATCCTCAGTGATGAAATAATCCTCAAAAGATCATTGTGTCAACCTGGAATCTTAAACACAACTTTCCAGACTAACTGCTTACAAAAACTGTGCGCTTACTCACGGAAGTTGTGGAAAGACAGACAATCTGATCAGAGTTTATTTGTGCAATTAACCTCAAATGCTCTATTGCTTAAATATGTTACCATGATGGTAAGAAAATATATAATGGAGATTGCATTGCATCATTCGAATCAACAAACAGCACATATCATAAATCGGTTTCTCAGTATGCATAAATGCAATTTCAAGTGGCCGGTCTTAAGAGCAAATGTACAATTTAACACGTGCGCACACCAAGGTCGCAGCACCTCTCCGTCCCGGGTGTCACTGTATTCACTCACCCCCCCTGCCCCCTGCCCCCTGAACATTTCTGTGCCACCACAGACTGATCGGTTGCCCCTGTTTGGCCACCCCTTTGAAAAACTCCTGGCTCCGCCCCTGGTTTTAATCAAAGACGCTGAGCACTCTGAGTAAACATTACAAATCAGATCAAATAAACTTTTTAGAGCAAATAGTTTTCCTAAAAATGCATGTCCTCATATGTGGACATTTTAAATAATACCAAGCTATAGAAAATTGTTTATTATGTGACCAGAAGTGTTGATTATTCATGAGATGTTACAGACATTACATCATAAATTTGCATAATTAATTCAGATTGGAAGTAATGTCCAGCATCGTCCAATCACTCTCAACCATGTTCAAATAAAATGATCCATTATAAATGGTGAATCTATGTACTGATGATCATTGTCCCATGTGTGTCAAACATGTTGATCCAAACATCATCTGCAGCCTGAAACTGAACTTTTGATCAGATTTTAGGAGTGAACGCCCTTAACTGCATAGAGAGCTATAGGATGCACCCTTGCTCCCTATTTAGTGCATGACATAACCTCCAGTGTGCTGTCTGTCTGCACTGGTCTCAGAACAGTTTGAAATGTATCTTATTGTCATCATAACTCCATATAAAGCCTCTGAAAGCAACATTTGCCAGCTTTTAGATGAACCCATTTATTCTCAATGAGATAATGCACAGTGCATATAGGAATGCATTTATTAATATTAATGAATGGAATCATATTGCATAGAGATAACAAAATAAAATATAATGCAATAAAATGTATATTAAAATGAAGCAAAATGGCCCACATGTGTGTTTAGAGGAAATGTAGTGCCAGTGTACACGTATGTGGACATCATGTTTATCAGCGCGCTGACACAATATATTAACAGATTTTTTACACTGGCATATCAAACGAAAATAGAGACTCTCCTCTTTACAACCAAACAGGATTCAATGAAAAAAAAAACTTAGCTTCAAAAGAAAAAACTAAAAATGTCTTACCAGGGGCATATGGATGCGAGATCGCAGGATGTTAAACGTTTTTAACTTGTGATGGTGTAATAGTTTTTTTTAAAAAGGCACTCATGTTGTAAGGTGCTGAAAAAACAGTGGGGCACATCATAGCGATTAAAGTTGTCTCTCAAGCACATCTCTATATCTGTAAAAATAGCAGAGATGGACACAACACGTCCTGATTGAACAGCCCCTAAGTTGCTTTAGCATAGTAATGTCTGCCAAATGCATCAAGGTGTTTCTTCAACTTTGGGCACTTCTACTGAATAAATAAATAAATTGTATGAACGTTACTGTGAAACTGACCTCAGAACCTGACTTTCAATATTAAACTATGCTAAAAGTGTCCGATGTTGAAGAAACACCCAGACATGTAAATGTACTCATACTTCCCTACAGTTGGTGTTTGCAGGTTCTGAAGCGGACATTTTGAGACGTCCCCTCCGCTATCATTCACAATTGAGATATTTGTGAAATATCCGTGTTATAAAGCCGTATCCGGCGGCCAGCGGTCCAGACAGTGGCCCACCTGCTATTGGTAGTGTAAAAACACTGAAGCGATGACAGCTTTTCAATAGACGTAATGTTGAGTAGCCCCACGGGCGCTGGAGAATGTGAGGTGAACACTATACGCTCTGATTCTCATCTTGCATGGAGATATGAAACAGAGAAGCCATGTGCACATATTATCAGAGCTATAGTGGATTTCTTCATTGTGATCTCAGTGTTTACAGGCCCACGTGGATTCGGTTTCAGGTGACAGAATGTCATTATATTTCCCTGAACTACAAAGCTATTTTTACGCCACCAGCTTCGCCAAGTGGAATTCAGGGGAAACTCAGGGGTGTTTCTAGGGTTTGAAAACATCATGGGCTGAGGCTTGCCAAATATGACTGAAATAATAAGCGATGCATGCACTGAGATAAACGTGCAAATCAAAACAAAGTACAAAGATGTTCAAAATGAAGTACAAGAGCACACCTTTTCTAATGTTTCAACATACAACTGGCATTTCTAGCTTTTCATCATTCACCCATCAGGTCAAATAGTGTTGCCTTATTTCCTAGCAGGGTTCTGGTGACCTTTGTGTAGCATTAATGCAAATGTGGGATATAAAGCATCTCTGACATCACCTCACTATAGTTCAAGTTTCTCACAATAACCGTTCCAAAAAAGCAGCCTGCTGTGGAAATATCATATTTTTACTCACAGACAAAAATATACCGAGTAATAGCGAAGTATACGTCTTTGATCATTTTATTTGATAATAACTTCACGAATATAAACAGAACATAAAACATCACATATCATTATTTAGAGTCAGTGATTATCTTTCAAACGAGTCCACACACAAGATAATCAGATGTATAGATCATTAGATAATCCACATGAAGCACAATGTTACATATGACCACCAGGAGATGGCGCCAAATACATGACACAGACTCAATGATGACTCAAATGACACAGAATGAAACTGAATGAGATGATTATCTTTCAAACGAGTCCACACACAAGATAATCAGATGTATAGATCATTAGATAATCCACATGAAGCACAATGTTACATATGACCACCAGGAGATGGCGCCAAATACATGACACAGACTCAATGATGACTCAAATGACACAGAATGAAACTGAATGAGATGATTATCTTTCAAACGAGTCCACACACAAGATAATCAGATGTATAGATCATTAGATAATCCACATGAAGCACAATGTTACATATGACCACCAGGAGATGGCGCCAAATACATGACACAGACTCAATGATGACTCAAATGACACAGAATGAAACTGAATGAGATGATTATCTTTCAAACGAGTCCACACACAAGATAATCAGATGTATAGATCATTAGATAATCCACATGAAGCACAATGTTACATATGACCACCAGGAGATGGCGCCAAATACATGACACAGACTCAATGATGACTCAAATGACACAGAATGAAACTCATTCTGTGAAATCTCATGACTAAAATCATGTCTGCATGCTATGCAAACCTTTAGTCATTGTTGTGTTTGCATGTGTAATTAGTTCTTATGTACAATTATTATCTTTTATTTGTTTGGAGATGTTTTTGGACACTATGATCAATTATATTTGTAATGTTGTAACTTTTGATTGCTTTGTCGTATCAACACAAAATTAGTCTTAGACACAGTTGATATGATTGGGAACAAAATAAAAGCAGATTTTTGGAGACACCTTATTTACACCCAGAGATATACCACAACATTATAACCACGTTCGCTGTCCTTTTCTGCATAACGCGGCGGCTCATTTTAGCTTATTGCGGCCCATTCGCCACGTTTTGCGGCCGACCCACCGGCCCGCTCGGTTCTCCCGATGGCCAGTCCAGTCCGCCCCTGATTGGCCTCAAAGTGCGTCGGCACACCGGGAAATTACCAGTCCAGCCCTGGTTGTGGCTGATCGGTGTATAATGCCAAATAAGAAAAATGAGAAACAACAAAGTACATTTTTGGCTCAATTTATTTATTTTTTCCAGCAGTTTCTTAGTCTCACAGTCTCAGAATGCATCATAATCTATATATATATATAGTTTTCTTTACAATGATACCAAACACTGTAACACTACAACACAAATGAAACAAATCATCATTAACAGAAGAGTTTTTGTCTTGGGAAACTTCTCAGTATTGTATTTTGCATTATAATGCTTTACGATTGTTCAACTTCACTTCAGGTGAGGTGGGATTATCCCCGACACGTTGAGCGCTTGTGACGAAGACACCACAGCGGGCAGATGCAGGAGGGATACATATGGTAAAGGAATGTCGGACATTTTTTTCCACGACAGCCGATCCCCTTTGAAAGGCCTGAGTCATAAATTAAACATATGCATTTAAATAATGCTGGGAACACACATCCTGTGCACTCCTGGCTGCTGCTATGATCCCACATTTATGAATGATTTCTGCTCGGTTTGTTTCAGCATGAAGAAGGGTCTTCCGAAAAGATCCAAAGAGTGAAAGTACAATGTGGGAATTGTTGTCATAAAGGTCGCATCAGTGGCAGGTTTACAAACATCGTAGAAAGGTCATGACCTCAGAACGTCTTCGTTGGCATGATAAACTGACCTCAGGTTGGCAGAGGTGGAATGTGATGTTTAGTTTTAAAATGTCAGCGAATACATTTGCATTTATCAAACTAATCTAGCAGTGGCATTTTATTTTTCATGCTTATCTAAATGTGATTTTCTCAAGGGATAAATTTCCATGATGTATTTCAAGGTCAATAAGTCAAGAGTTGAACAAAAGAACCAGTTTAAAAGTAAAGCTGTTTAAAGTTCAAACAGCAGTCGCTTTAAACCTCAAATGCTCGCGCACTCATGCCAGAGCGTCAGAGCTCCAAACGGTGGTCTCAAAAGCGCAGAGCATTAATTAAGCAAAGATATAAAAACTGACCCAGCTGGTGTTGTTCCAATCAAACGGCCGTGTCTGCAGGCGTTTTCTCAGTGTGCTGGGAAAACTCTAAACGATCGTTGTGTGTGTGGTGGATTTACACTGTAAGTGCTTTTAAATTGCCCAGAGCACCACAAAACAACAAAGAAAAGTAAAAGATTTTGATAGAGTTTGCTGTAGTTTGGTATTCCACACAGCTAATACAAACTGACAACCCACCTCTTAGTGCAAAGACACCTTGAAACACATTTTGCATCTGCGATCTCATATCTGCACTACATTTATCATGTCAAAGGGGTGAGACGCAGTGGCTTAAGTCCCACACATAAAAACCATACTTTAAATCAGTTGTTTAGATTGGCCGACTCAAGAGAAAATCCCTGGCCGTGCCGAGCGCGATGAGGTCATTGAAAAGCCGCCAATGTGGATTACGGTAAATCGCTAGGCTGTCCGTGAGAGCTCAAGACAAAATGCTCGAGCGTTAAAAGTTAAAGGAATATAAAGGAACGTTTTTGTTTTTCTTGACAAGCTCCTATTTGAGGATAAAGTCTCTTTTCAGGTGCCCACAGCTGTACAGAGCATTGATTTGAATGTGATTTCCCCTGCTAAGAACATCCTATATTTTATGACCAATTAATGCACAGAAAACCCAAATTCCAAAGGGTTCACATACTTTTTCTTGTCACTGTATATGCGTTCAGTAAACAATTTTGGCACTGTGTTGAGCGTCACAACTTGGATTTCAGGATTCTTGCGGCCCACTGGACATAGGTTTCATCAAAGACATCTGTTATTATTACTATTATTAATTACTATTATTATTACTATTATTAATATTATCATTGATTTAATTATGGGTTTCATTGGCTACCTTGTGCATGAATTGAACTGATCGGTCCGTGCATCATTTTCTGGAAGGTAAAAGCTAATAGCAATAACGAAAATGTATTTAGTTATTTAGTAAACAAAAACGTTTATGATCGGCAACATTCAAAATGAATTAAAAGTGCTGTAAGATTTTAGCCATTCTAGAATTTCACCAAGATGAGCCATAGGATTGGCCACGCCCCCTTTTTCCCAAAACCCCTCATGCCAATGATACCAAATGAACTTTAATGAGACCTACATGAGTAGAAACATTTGTCAAAAACAACAGCAGCAAAACAGCGCCCTCATCTGACATCTGTTATGAACAACATGGCATAAAAATGGCATTACGCCTCAATAATTCACTGCAACTACAATACTATGCAAAATGATTGACAGGCAGAAAGCATAATTGTCCACTGCACTCGGACACATTTTTGTTTGCCGTTTACAGAGTCTAGAGCTGTCACGGAGACCGGCGAGATATATCACGACACTTGTTTCATTAATGTCTAATTTTCATGTCCGGTTGTGGTCGACCGCTTAGCCAATATGTTGCTGTAGGTGTTACAGGCTTTCGAACATCGTTTAAAATTTCCCGCCATCGTTGCTTCTTGAGGGCCACTTTTTTTTGCTTCTGCTGGAGTGAGTCTTTGATTGATCAGATCTTCTTCAACTTGCTTCACCCACATTTTCTTTGGCACTTTTCGTTGTACTTTCCAGCCATCGGGGCACGATCAACAGAGGAGCCGGTAAGGAAGGCGGTGCGGGTTCAGTGGCTGGTAGGGGACTCCTCCGCCTCTGGCAGCGGCCCTGACCTACATTCTCCCCTCGCGGTTTTGACACATGCCATCCATTCATCCATCTTCAACCGCTTATCCGAAGTCGGGTCAAGGGGGCAGCAGCTCCAGCAACACCTCCCTAGGGAGGCGCCCAGGGGGCATCCTTACCAGATGCCCAAACCACCTCAACTGAATCCTTTCGACGCAAAGGAGCAGCGGCTCTACTCCGAGCACCTCACGGATGACTGAGCTCCTCACCCAATCTCTAAGGGAGAAGCCCGCCACCCTTCTGAGGAAGCCCATTTCGTCCGCTTGTACTCACGACCTAGTTTTTTCGGTCATGACCCAGCCTTCATGACCATAGGTGAGGGTAGGAACAAAAACTGATCGGTAGATCGAGAGCTTTGCCTTCCGTCTCAGCTCTCTTTTCGTGACAACGGTGCGATAGAGCGAGTGCAATACCACCCCACTGCCCCGATTCCCCCGGCCAACCTCCCGCTCCACTGTCCCCTCACTCGTGAACAAGACCCCGAGGTACTTGAACTCCTTCACTTGGGGCAATACCTCCATCCCTACCCGGAGTACGCACTCCATCGGTTTCCTGCTGAGAACCATGGCCTCAGATTTTGAGGTGCTAATCATCATCCCAGCCGCTTCACACTCGACTGCCAAGCGATCCAGTGAGAGTTGAAGGTCACGGACCGATGATGACATGAAGACTACATCATGTGCAAAAGCAGCGATGAGATCCCCAGCCCTCCGAACCGCACACCTTCCCCACCCCGACTGCGCCTCGATATCCTGTCCATGAATATCACAAACAGGATTGGTGACAAAGCGCAGCCTTGGCAGAGACCAACCCCCACATGGAACGACCTTGTGCCGAGGACCCGGACACAGCTCTCGCTTTGCACGTACAGGGATTGGATCGCCCTAAGAAGGAACCCCTGAACCCCATACTCCCGAAGCACCTCCCACAGTCTCTCCCGGGGGACCCGGTCATACGCCTTCTCCAGATCCACAAAATGCATGTAGACCGGATGGGCATACTCCCCTCCAGGATCCTTGCGAGAGTAAAGATCTGGTTCCACATACCTAGAGCTAGCCTTTGCCGCCCGGGTCTGGTCTGTCGAGACCCACGGCCTTCACTGCCACCCATATGGCAGCGCACCCGACTCTTGCTGTTTCTCCAATGGGTGGTGGGCCCAAGGGATGTGACACGTGCCACCTACCTAAACAGAGTTGCAGACTAGGTACACCCCTTCATGACAACGGTGTTCCCTGATGGCAGTGCCCTCTTTCAGCAGGATGAGCCCTGCCACACTCCACACATCGTTCAGGAATGGTTTGAGGAACATGATGAAGAATTCAAGGTGTTGACTTGGCCTCCAAATTCCCCAGATCTCAATCCGATTGAGCATCTGTGGGATGTGCTGGACCAACAAGTCAGATCTACGGTGGCTCCACTTCCAGGACTTAAAGGATCTGCTGCTAATGTCTTGGTGCCAGACAGGACACCTTCAGGGGTCTTGTAGAGTCCATGTCTCGGCGGGTTGGTGCTGTTTTGGTGGTACATGTAGGACCACCAGCATATTAGGCAGGCGGTTATAATGTTTTGGGTCATCAGTGTATGTGATTGGTTGCTTTACAAGTTGCATGATTTTCCCATCTTGTACAAACGCAGTATGAACTGCCATGAGACTGTGTTTCAAAAATCTGCTTTGCATGTATTAAAGTAGGGTACAACGGGGCTAAATTTCATTTTATTTTCTTCGAAAACACGAAACTACCACAGTACTTTCCCAAATGCCTGTTGGTCATTATAGACTGAAAAATATTCCTGATCCATATGATTATTGCATGAAATGTCAAAAAGCTGACTCTGAGGTAATTTGATCTAATATTTTATGTGTTAGATTTATATGGCTAATGGAAATGATCACATTTATTTTGAGAAAAAATACATATTTGTCATTTTCAGTTTTGTTCAAGGTTACTACATCAAAGGTTTTTTAATAGCTGTTCAATAAGTAAAAGGATGGTATTTGAGGTTGCTGCAGGGGATAAAGCCCCCCATGTTGTTTAAGTGGGCTCACATTGACTGATTTACTGAAGTTTATAGAATACTTGAGATGCTATAAAATGCCAAATGTGATTGAAATGAACAGGAAATCATGCACCCTTTTTTAAAGTAGTTATTTAGAATAAGCGTTATCTTCACTGTCTCAAAAGTACTTGCGTAAGTTGAAAAATTTTGCAGTATAACTATTGCCCCTTTATCTAGACTACATCACACCAGGGGCGGAGCCAGGAGTTTTTCAAAGGGGTGGCCAGGCAGGGGCAAGCGATCAGTCTGTGGTGGCACAGAAATGTTCGGGCAGCATTTTTATATCGTCGCACTGTGGGGGGGGGGGGGGATACAATGACACCCGGGATGGAGAGGTTTGGCGACCTTGGTGTGCGCACATGTTAAGTTTGTCCATTTGTACAGAGTCGATTTCACCTCTAAAGAACTAAAATGTGCCAAATAATGACCAAAAATGTACTAAAACAGCAATTGCGAGTGGGGTAGCCAATGGGGTGGACAGGCTTCAGTCCATGGTGGCCATGGCAACCGCTCCACCACTGCATCACTTTAACCCCCCCTGTGGTCTGATTTTGTATCTAATCTAAAAAATTATATTGAACCCGACAGCAAACATGCAGCTTGTAAGCGCAGCAATTCACATGTGAAGAGGAAGATTATATAAAAAGTCTTCAAGGTACATTAAGAAAGGGTCTGGGTATCTCAGCGAGTATTGGCGCTGACTATCACACCTGGAGTTACGAGTTTGAATCCAGGGCGTGCTGAGTGACTCCAGTCAGGTCTCCTAAGCAACCAAATTGGCCGGTTGCTATGGAGGGTAGAGTCACATGGGGTAATCAAATTGGCCGGTTGCTATGGAGGGTAGAGTCACATGGGGTAATCAAATTGGCCGGTTGCTAGGGAGGGTAGAGTCACATGGGGTAACCAAATTGGCCCGGTTGCTAGGGAGGGTAGAGTCACATGGGGTAACCTCCTCGTGGTGGTGATTAGTGGTTCTCTCAATGGGGCGTGTGGTGAGTTGTGTGTGGATTGTGGAGAGTAGCATGAGTCTCCACATGCTGTGAGTCTCCTAAGCAACCAAATTGGCTCGGTTGCTAGGGAGGGTAGAGTCACATGGGGTAACCTCCTCGTGGTGGTGATTAGTGGTTCTCGCTCTCGGTGGGGCGTGTGGTGAGTTGTGCATGGATGCTGCAGAGAATAGCGTGAAGCCTCCACACGCACTACACCTCCATGGTAACGCGCTCAACAAGTCACATGATAAGATGCGTGGATTGACGGTCTCAGACGCGGAGGCAACTGAGATTCGTCCTCCGCCACCCGGAATGAGGCGAGTTACTACGCCACCACGAGGACTTACAGCGCATTGGGAATTGAGCATTACGAATTGGGAAGGAAAAAAAAGGTACATTAGCAAAAAAAATATATAGAATTTAAATCTGTAATGATCTGATAGACTCTTTTTGGCACAAAAAAACATCCATATTGCTCCATGAATATTTAATAAAAAGGCATGCCAAATAATTGCCTTGTCATCATTCGTTGTCGTAGATCTCGTGGTAGGCAAGCCCAATGACATTGTATATGTCACCGCATTTACATACAGTAGTTGCATATGATGCACTATTTCTCTCCGCACTAACCTTTGAGGCCAGAACCGGTTCTTGCATCCATCCGTGCTGTTTTTCAATAGTTTTCCTATGTAATCTGTGACCATTGCAACAAGTCTCGCTGTTTTTTTCAGCATCTTGTGTTAAATTAAAAAGAACTTCAACGGTTAAAAGTGCATCTGGAGACACATGTGTTCTGCTCTATGTGTGGTGCTGCATCTGTCTTTTTGTAGCGCAAGGACGCATTCGGTGTGAATGGCCCCTTTCTCTTTTATTTCTCTGTCTTTACAGCAACTACAAAGCCAAGTGAAAGCAATATATTGTAGAATATGACGTTTCAAAAGGTTATTTGTAATCATCGGTCTTGCGGGTGGCCCACCGAGAAAGGTCCTGCTTCACCCAACGGTCAGTTCAACCCTGTGTCCAATGGAAAATCCAGTCTTAAATCAAGACCAGTTCAGGAGCACTGCAATAGACAGCTCATAACACTTTGTCAGTGTAAGCTTGGACAACTTTAGATAAAACGATCACATTTCTATAAGTTCTGCTAGTCTTTAGAGTGCTTTTTGTTGAGTCCAGCGTCCGAGTGCAAAACCCATTATGATCACCAGTATGTCAGCCCTCGCCGTACATCCTTAGAACAGCACAAATGAAGCCATCTGTTTTTAGCATCTGCACTCTATTTGTTAATTATTCCTGGCCATCACTGTGCCTTTCTTCCTCCTCTCCCTCGGTCCCTCGCTCAAATACTTCACATTTTTTTTCTTTTTCTACTCTTTATTTCTCTGCGGATAGGAAAGGCTGTGTGGTCACTCCATCAGAGCTTTCAACATCCTAATGAAGATGAAGATTGCATCATGTCTAGAGTTATTAATCAACTGTCGTTGAGTTTTTCTTCCCTCTCCAGACATTATGAGGGGCAGTGCCCGCTGCATTAAGCTTCATAATGCACAGCCATGATCTGATTAAATGATTAGGATCTGATTAATCAAAATGGATTTCATTAAAAACTGCACTTTAAAAAAAGTCTGTAGTTAATATCCAAACGATCATGTGACTTCTGTTTGTCATGAGTACTGCAGATAACCCTGGAAAAACCTTTGCACACTTTGACAAAGATTAATTTTTGCTATTGGCATCGGATGTAGTGTAGGTTTAATTGTGATTTTTGCATCTAATGTATAAAATGAGATTGAACCCGACAGCAAACCCACAGCTCGTGTGCAAACACAACAACACACATGTGAAGAGGACGTTTACATAGAAGTCTTTAATGTACATTAGCAAAAAAACATTTTTAAATAATACATTTAATTCTGTAATGATCTGAGGGAGGACTATTTTTGACACACACACACACACACTCGCACTCCCACGCTCACGCACACTCACACGCACACGCACTCACATGCACACACACACACACACACACACTTAAACACTCACACTCACTCTCACACAAACATACTTACACACACACACACACACACACACACACATACACACACTCACTCAAACACTCATACTCACTCTCACACAAACATACACATACACACACACACACTCACAAAACTCACACATACACACTCACTAAAACACTCACACTCACTCTCACACAAACATACACACACACACACACATACACACACTCACTCAAACACTCATACTCACTCTCACACAAACATACACACACACACACTCACACACACTCACACACACACACACTCACTCAAACACTCACACTCACTCTCACACAAACATACACACACACACACTCACACACACTCACACACACACACTCACTCAAACACTCACACTCACTCTCACACAAACATACACACACACACACTCACACAAACATACACACACACACACACACACACACACACACGCACACACATGCATACACACACTCACACACACTCTCACACACACATGCACACACAATCACACACACACTCACTCTCACACACACACACACACACAATCTCACTCAAACACTCACACTCACTCTCACACTCTCAAACACACACACACACTCTCATACACTCACACACACACACACTCACTCAAACACTCACACTCTCAAACACACACACACACACACACACACACTCACTCAAACACACACACACACACACACACTCACACACGCACACACACTCACTCAAACACTCACACTCACTCTCACACTCTCAAACACACACACACTCACACACGCACACACTCACTCAAACATTCACACACACACACACACACACACACACACACACTCACTCAAACACTCACACTCACTCTCACACTCTCAAACACACACGCACACACACACACACACACACACTCACGCACACACACAATCACACACACAGTCACACACACACACACACACTCACTCAAACACTCACACTCACTCTCACACTCTCAAACACAAACACACACACACACACACACACTCACTCAAACACTCACACTCACTCTCACACTCTCAAACACACACACACACACACACACACACAATCACAGACACACACAAATGCACCAGACTATAGACTACTCAATGTTCCAGCAGTCAGCACGCATTTCAACAAACCTGCTCTTTACAAGACTGACATATGTTTCGCCCACTTTACCATTATGCCATCTCTGTGCCATAGCTAAGAGTAATGACTGACAAAAATACAAAAACCCTAAAGGACACTTAAAAGTCTTGATCATATATCTGCAGTGAGCATATGCAGGATCAAACTCACTGTATAGAATCACAGTTATGCAACACCCCATAGAAATGCAAATCTCTGTTATATCACAGTGGACGGACGTTTACAGCAACGTTCAGATCTTTTGAGATTCCATAATGAGATTACATGTGGATTATTGCTGGACTTCCTACAAACATGTACACAAATGTTTCCCATTTAGTTTCGCCTCTTGTTTTCAATCACAACGCATGCAAAGAAAATATTCCATTGCAGGCGATTTATTATTTTGTATATAAACAACAAAACTGACCTGCAGACAATCAGCATGCACTAGATCTGTCTCTCGATTTCCTCACACAAAGATTAAAATGAATCCAAATGTGCATGTGCATCCAATGTGTGTCACACTGATTAGACAAAGATGAATGCAGTAAATCATTTCTCAGGTCTGTTCTGATCAGGTCACAGACAGCAGGGAAAAACAATGCGAAATGCAAATAATAAATTGCTACTAACCACATAATTATGCACAGTTTGAATAGGCGAAATAAATACACTTCTATCAGGAGGTCTCGCAGACTTGTGTGAAATTTAAGATGACGTTTATTTGATGAATGTAAAACAGAAAGGTAATGTCTCTCTTTGCCGTAAGCCCCATCTGGCGGTACGAAGAAATTGTACTTGGAACCGTCATATCCTGCTGGAGATAGGAGGAGTCTACCCCCGTTCAGGACAGGACTCAACAGGTGGTGGTGGGGTGGAGGAGGTTACTGTATTAGCACACTGAAACAGCAATGTGATTGTGAGCGGACTTATAAAGCAATGGCTTACATGTGATTGGCTAGGAGTTACCCAGCTAATGGTGCGATGATGTACAGCTGCTAGTCGTCCCGCTAGAATTTACAGTTTCAAGTTTTTCCATATCTTTTGTTGTTGACATCAAAAGTCTGTTACTTTGTAGAAGCTCATCGAATTAGACAGATTTCAGACAGGTTTTGTGACATGAACTGATTCTCAAAACTACACAAAGTGAAAGAAAATACCACCAAGACAACATTAAAAGCAGTTTCCCGTCTGTCACTCATTTCGACGTCGTGTTGAAGAAGCAACACTAGGGGTCTCTCTTGAGCGCCGAACATGCCTCTGATCTATGAAAAAAGGCCAATGAGAAGTTGGCAGACAGTATTTGCACACCCCGCCCCCGGAAATATGGGTATAAAGGCAGGGAAATACGTCTAGTTCATTCAGGATTTTTCCGAGGAGCCGGAAGTGGCTCAGCTCAGCGACGTGGCCGGGAGGACACAACGACTCGTTCCCTCCATCAGGGAATGGAGGTTACATACGTACGTTCCCAGTCTGTCGCTACCTTAGACGTTGTGTCGAAAAAGTGACACTAGGGGTCCACATTAAATCATAATCTCATTGGCCTTTTTTTCATAGATCAGAGGCATATTCGGCCCTCAAGAGAGACCCCTAGTGTCGCTTCTTCGACACAACGTCTCGTTCCCTCCATCAGGGAATGGAGGTTACCTACGTAACCTAGACGATACACTCTCAGTAGGAGAAACATAGAACAAAATGTGGAAGGGACATGTGCACCAGTCCCACATAAATGACGCCCATGCCCGTAACGGATGTGAGACACAGTTTGCCAAGGCTGCCCACACTTTCATTTAATCAGGATTATAACACTCTTATGTTCGTTTGTCACAGGACTGAGAGTAAAGAGGATTACTACTGAGGTATGGGTTAATAACGTCCTTAAACAGACGGGTTAATCTGGTAATTCTGAACTCTGAACTGGACGACAGACCGCATGAAACAGACCTGATGATGATCAAACTCATTTTCTGACCCGTTAGACTGAGCAGAGGCGAACACGATTAGTGTTAATAAGCGAGCAGACGCTGTTAAATCAATGAACAGATGCATGACAGCAGGTTTTAGGATGTTTTAGGGATTTGGATGTATTCTGGAAAAACCGTCTTTCTTTGTTTTAGGGGTCAAAGTTCAAAAGGTTCAAATTTCACCCCAAAATTCAGCAGAAAAATTATTTGTTCGTTGTTCATGCCCAAAAAGGGTTTTCAAGCGGGGGGATTACCAAACTAGATCGCGCAGCCTTAAAGCCCAGGGCACCCCCGGGCAGTCAAGGGCCCCCTGGTAGTCAAGAGCCCCTGGGCATTGGCCCCATTAGCCCAGTCGGTAATCCGTCCCTGGTTACGGCCTGTCAGAGAGCAGTTTTATGAATCACAAAAATTATTTGTAGAGCAATGAACAACAAGGCAAGAAATAAATGACTGTGTTTCCACACTGCTCATGTTTATTTAGGCACTATTGATTTTGTGTCTAATAAGGCATAAACGTCCCGCGCGCTGAGATGAGTACTTACCTACAGTAAACCATTTTCAAATGCTGTTCACCTGATTAAAAACTCAAACGGATCGGCAGGGTGTTGTGAGCGCTGATGTATTGTCATTTTCAATTGAAATAAAAGCATGCCTGTAAATTGTCGATTTGACATGTAATGCGGGATATAGATTTTGCAGCGGGAAAGGTGTGCTTAAGTACAGTCTAGAATTGAGATAATTGACAAACACCATTAAAGACTTTGGATATCTGTCTTTTAGAGACTGTCTATGAATGGCTGAGGCTGTATCTTTAAATGAATCAACTTTAAAAATCGTTCAGATACATCAGTAATCCATATATCCAACATCTGGATAAGAGCAATAAACACTGAAAATGCATATGAAATAAAAATGAAAAATATGTAACAGACAACAAAAAAAGTAGCTTTTTTTAAATAATATAACTATCAAAAGATTGACCTCAATAAATTCTGCACAATAAGTTTTATGTTCCCTCTCAATAAGTTTTGTGTTCCCTCTCAATAAGTTTTGTGTTCCCTCTCAATAAGTTTTATGTTCCCTCTCAATAAGTTTTGTGTTCCTTTCAATAGTTTTGTGTTCCTTCACAATAAGTTTTGTGTTCCCTCTCAATAAGTTTTATGTTCCCTCTCAATAAGTTTTGTGTTCCTTTCAATAGTTTTGCGTTCCCTCATAATAAGTTTTATGTTCCCTCACAATAAGTTTTGTGTTCCCTCACAATAAGTTTTGTGTTCCTTTCAATAGTTTTGCGTTCCCTCACAATAAGTTTTGTGTTCCCTCACAATAAGTTTTGTGTTCCTTTCAATAGTTTTGTGTTCCTTCACAATACGTTTTGTGTTCCTTTCAATAGTTTTGTGTTCCCTCACAATAAGTTTTGTGTTCCTTTCAATAGTTTTGCGTTCCCTCACAATAAGTTTTGTGTTCCCTCACAATAAGTTTTGTGTTCCTTTCAATAGTTTTGTGTTCCTTCACAATACGTTTTGTGTTCCTTTCAATAGTTTTGTGTTCCCTCACAATAAGTTTTGTGTTCCTTTCAATAGTTTTGCGTTCCCTCACAATAAGTTTTGTGTTCCCTCACAATAAGTTTTGTGTTCCTTTCAATAGTTTTGTGTTCCTTCACAATACGTTTTGTGTTCCTTTCAATAGTTTTGCGTTCCCTCACAATAAGTTTTGTGTTCCTTTCAATAGTTTTGCGTTCCCTCACAGTAAGTTTTGCGTTCCCTCACAATAAGTTTTGTGTTCCTTTCAATAGTTTTGCGTTCCCTCACAATAAGTTTTGTGTTCCCTCACAATAAGTTTTGTGTTCCTTTCAATAGTTTTGTGTTCCCTCACAATAAGTTTTGTGTTCCTTTCAATAGTTTTGTGTTCCCTCACAATAAGTTTTGTGTTCCTTTCAATAGTTTTGCGTTCCCTCACAATAAGTTTTGTGTTCCCTCACAATAAGTTTTGTGTTCCTTTCAATAGTTTTGTGTTCCTTCACAATACGTTTTGTGTTCCTTTCAATAGTTTTGTGTTCGCTCTCAATAAGTTTTATGTTCCCTCTCAATAAGTTTTGTGTTCCTTTCAATAGTTTTGCGTTCCCTCACAATAAGTTTTGTGTTCCCTCACAGTAAGTTTGGCGTTCCCTCACAATAAGTTTTGTGTTCCTTTCAATAGTTTTGTGTTCGCTCTCAATAAGTTTTATGTTCCTTTCAATAGTTTTGTGTTCCTTTCAATAGTTTTGTGTTCGCTCTCAATAAGTTTTGTGTTCCTTTCAATAGTTTTGCGTTCCCTCACAATAAGTTTTATGTTCCCTCTCAATAAGTTTTGTGTTCCTTTCAATAGTTTTGCGTTCCCTCACAATAAGTTTTGTGTTCCCTCACAGTAAGTTTGGCGTTCCCTCACAATAAGTTTTGTGTTCCTTTCAATAGTTTTGTGTTCGCTCTCAATAAGTTTTATGTTCCTTTCAATAGTTTTGTGTTCCTTTCAATAGTTTTGTGTTCGCTCTCAATAAGTTTTATGTTCCCTCACAATAAGTTTTGCGTTCCCTCACAATAAGTTTTGCGTTCCCTCACAATAAGTTTTGCGTTCCCTCAAAATAGTCTGAGACATGTCCTCCACCACCCGGATTGAGGAAACCGTGCCACCACGAGGACCTACCATGGTATTTGTTGTAAAACCATAGTAACCACAAGAATGACCACAGTTAATCTATAGTAAAACAATGGTTACCATATGAATACAGTATACTGAATTAAAAAAAACATGATTTCCACCAAAAACTATGGATACTACAGTCTACAATTTTACTATAATAAAAAAATTGTTCAAGTATGGTATTTGTATAGTAAAACTATAATAAACACACAATTGTGATTTTTATTACCATAGTTTTGGTTTGCCTGTTTTATCACTATGGTTTCACTATGAATATCATGGTTAAAATATAGTTACCGTAATAAAATCATGGTAAATCTATTGCGAGGGCACGGAAATAAATTCCCGCCCTGTCCCCTAGGGGGCTACATATAGGACAACATGATGGAGAGTAAATAATGACAGAATTTAGATTTTTGTGAGAACTTTTTTTTTCATATACTTTGTAAACTCAACATTTTCCCATCACACAACAGTACGCAGAATAAACGAGGACACTGGCTTTTATTTTTAAAAACAAGAGTGGAAGGTTTTCCTTGAGAAAGCCCCAGTTTCTGTCTGGACAGGTAAGTCTCGACGGATGGTAACTTGTGTGCTGCTCTTGTGAAGTGTGATTTTGGGACAGTGAGGCGGACAGCACTGAGAGAGAGCATCATTATTTAAGTTTCTGTCCCAATTAATTAAGTCACAGAGGATTCTCCCTCCTGCTGCTAATGACACTTACTAAAATAACTCTAGTCCATTGTAGCTTCAGAGTTTGACCTGCTTGTGCTGTTAACAGTCTGGTACCAATTACAGCTGCTGCTGTTCTACCTTCATTTATCTGCACACAAAATCCAAACGGTTTCAAGATAAAGGGTCATTGTCATTCTAGTCTCAGCTCACTCTCAGCACACAGTCTGGTCCACTTTGCTGCTGCTTATGGCCAAGAACTGTCCACTTACCTGGAAGTGACCACCTGACTGACATGCACAATGACTAGATTGTCCTCTTGTTTTTTTGCGTGCAGTGCAGAGGACCCTGAAAACTGTCCCATGACCATGTGCTAATGTTTGAGCGCTCGAGATTTCACAATAGCAAAGTAGACATCAGACTTATGTTACGTTCTTTGTTACAAAATATACAAATGGGGCATATTCGATAAAAATGAAACAAATCGCACACAAGCTAATGTGTTTCGCATGTTATAATTTGCGAATGCACTTGCAAGCAAAACTTTTACAAAAAGTTATATCGAACAAAACATTTGTAACATTTATGCTTATTATAAGATTAAAAAAATTAAATAATTTACCCTATTGGCAAATACTTTTTATAAAAAAAAACAAATATTTATTTTTAATCGCAAACGGTACTAAATTTTATTAGATTTCTTAAAAAAAACATTTATTTTTAATCGCAAACAGTACAAAATTTTATTAGATTGCTTAAAATTTTGTTTTAAAAAATATTTATTTTTAATCGCAAACAGTACAAAATTGTATTAGATTTCTTAAAAAAAAAAAAGTTATTTTTAATCGCACAGTACAAAATTTTATTAGATTTCTTAAAAAAATTTTTAAAAAATATTTATTTTTAATCGCAAACAGTACAAAATTTTATTAGATTGCTTAAATTTTTTTAAAAAAAAAATATTTATTTTTAATTGCAAACAGTACAAAATTGTATTAGATTTCTTAAAAAAAAAAGTTATTTTTAATCGCAAACAGTACAAAATTTTATTAGATTTCTTAAAAAAAATATTTATTTTTAATCGCAAACAGTACAAAATTTTATTAGATTTCTTAAAAAAAAAAGTTATTTTTAATTGCAAACAGTACAAAATTTTATTAGATTTCTTAAAAAAAATATTTATTTTTAATCGCAAACAGTACAAAATTTTATTAGATTTCTTAAAAAAAAAGTTATTTTTAATTGCAAACAGTACAAAATTTTATTAGATTTCTTAAAAAAAATATTTATTTTTAATCGCAAATAGTACAAAATTTTATTAGGTTTCTTAAAAAAAAAAAAAAAATTTTTTTTTTTATTTTTAATCGCAAACAGTACTAAATTTTATTAGATTGCTTAAAAATTTTTTTTAAAAATATTTATTTTTAATCGCAAACAGTACAAAATTTTATTAGATTTCTTAAAAAAAAAAGTTATTTTTAATCGCAAACAGTACAAAATTTTATTAGATTGCTTAAAATTTTTTTAAAAAAATATTTATTTTTAATCGCAAACAGTACAAAATTGTATTAGATTTCTTAAAAAATATATATTTATTTTTAATCGCAAACAGTACAAAATTTTATTAGATTTCTTAAAAAAATTTTTTAACAAATTATTTTTAATCGCAAACAGACATGCCTATTTATGTGCTATGTGAAAAAAATTTCACCTCTAGGGGGCGCTAAATTTAACCACGATTGATTCAAATTTTTTTAACCTTCCGAGACCTGTGTGCATTTTTTATTTCCCTCTTTAATTTGTAACTAGTAGCCCCTAATAAACATGCATTCAATGGTTAGCAAAACAATTATACACATTCATACTTAAAATATATCGTATTAATCTTCTTACGCCAAACAACAACCATTTCCAATTAGGATGTAGTATTGATTTATTCTCTCTCTCTCTGTCTCTCTCTCGCGCTCTCTCTCTCTCTCTGTCTATAGACAAACACATCAAAATTGCATCGTATTAACTGACAGAAACGTCCAGCAGACAAAGGGACACTTAATATTGTGGACTAGAGTATTCTGCCGCTGCACAACACTGCAGTGAAATGTTCTGTTGTCAAAATG
>JAVLUX010000018.1:1577500-1625000 GCA_032164185.1 Moxostoma hubbsi
GTTCTGTATAACGCGGAGGCTCATTTTAGCTTGGACCATTTCGCGGCCAACCCACTGGCCCGCTCTGTTCTCCCGATGGCCAGTCTGCCCCTGATCGGACCCAAAGTGTGTCGGCCCACTGGGAAAATGCCCAGTATGCCATATTATATTATTGTATGCTTTATAATGGTTCTACATTTTAAATTTAGCTGAAAAGCCTTTAATATGAAGGCATAGATTTTGTTATGGTGATTTTGATGGGGGTTACATACATTCCAGGGCTGGACTGGTAAGAGAAATTGGCCCGGGATTTTACATAGCAACTGGGGAGGTGGTATTCGCTGATATCGTGGTGCCATTTTGTGGTCTGTTCTGCATAACGCTGCGGCTCATTTTAGCTTATTGCGGCTGACCCACTTGGTTCTTCCAATGCCCAGTCCGCCCCTGATCTGCCCCAAAGTGCATCAGCCCACCGAGAAAATGCCCGGTATGCCAGATTACCAGTCCAGCCCTGATACATACATACCTTGAAAAGGGTTAAAGGGTAATTATGTGCAGTTCATTATTTGTGACTTGGATCCCTCCATAAATGCAAGTCTTTTAAGTTTTTATTTATTTTATTTTGACTCGCCAGGTGAATGAGAACTGCAGATGTTTAGTCTGTTGCCTGGTTTTCTTGTGAAAGATAACTCACTTCATGCTGGGTGTGGTTTTAAACATCAGTCTTCCTGTCATCTAGAGGCGAGTCATCGCTTTGGAATGATGGTGGTTTTTCTATCAGAGAAAAAAAACATCCAGCTGTAGAGGCGATTCCAGAGCTGCTGAATGCCACATTCTTCTCAAACGCCTCGATCTGTGGCCAAAACGAGGAAAGTTTAACCGCAACAGATCCTAGGAACTTCACAAGCAACACTGCAGCGATTTGTCTTCTATTCCTGGGAGATGAGGCACAAACATTGTTTTATCATTTGAGTTTTTGATTCTGTGTATATGGAGGAATTAAATATGTATGTGCTTTAGAGGACGGTTTGATCCTCACTCAAACACTTTTTAATGGCTTTCAATTTATCGCTCAGATCAGAGGCGATTCTTCAGCCTCTTGTCTGGCCACAGGGCAAACAGTGTTTCTGAAGAGTTGAAGGGTGTTAAATGTCACAGAGAAGAAACTTCTAGAAGTTCAGGCTGTCTTAACGGGCTGTTTACACATTATGCATTGTGTTATTGCATTCATCTGCATGCTTTTTCCCCTACCGCATGTAAACATACAGTATACATCTTTGACCGCTGTGGCGCGTCTTTCATCTCAAGACAGCTGTTTTCTGTTCCAAACATAATTTGACATGATGGTATCAAATTGTGAAATAAATAATAATTATTAAATGACAGCAAAATCATTTGTACCCACCCAGAGCTTGCATAGAAACCAATACTGACGGCATGATTTAATGCAAATAAATAAATCTCATAAAGGAGATTACATAAAGGCTGTCACATGTTTATCGTCACGTTATTGTGCTGAAAGATGGCTTTTAATAAAAATCTGCTGTGTCTGTGTTCACATATACACACATACTGATCGAGTTAGCTTCGGGGTTTCTTGTACCGCTTCACATTTTATGAGCAACCTGCATCATATAAGCAAATCCTCGTCCGCTGGTATGCATTACTCCAAGAAGAACTGAATACCAATACAGTATAATTCAATAAGATCACAAGTATTAGCACACTTGACTTCACACTTGGCTAAAGACCCCCTCAAAATTCCTTCTCTCATCCAACACCTCGACTCGAGGTCAGAACACATCCACAGAACCCCCCCCCAGTGGACTCAATTGTAACTGCAAGATTTGGTAAGAGATTTAGAGGGAATGTAGAGTATAAAGGCCTTTTCACTCCAGAGGCAATGTGGTTATGAGACCGAATCACAGACGAATGGCCCATTCACAGTAAAAGGCGAATGATTGCTATTAGCACATGCACGCCATTACAAGAGGTGGCGCTGATCGACAGTACAGTAAGTGGCGCAATGCACCTTTCACCCAGTCCACCTTCCGCCAATCACAAATTAGAACTACTACATAAGCTTGAAAGACAAAGACAAAAGCTCTCCAGCGAGGCGATCGAATAAGAAAGCAGATTTCTCCACAAGCCTGAAGCCACAGCATTTCCTAGCTTAAGAGCTCACACATTTCTATTCTATGACAGTTCTGTTGGTGCTTTGTATAAACACTCATGGAATATGCAAAATCTCTAACTGTGAAATGATAAACCATAGATGGCTTATTCAGAGATTTATATCTCAGAATTATTTACATTAAACTCTTATCCAACAAACTTGAAACTTGACGCTCCTTTGTAGTCTTTGTAGTAGGACAGAAACATATTACACAACTAATTTATCTTCCTCTGCTGATCAAAACCAGTTGCTCTTCTATTGAAACGCCACACATACCAACATGTGTAGTGTTCACGGTGCCAACTACCTGCACAGTATATTGCAAATCTAAGGTTAAGTGTGCCAGGATAGTTATTTAATATTGGTAAGCAGTACTATAACAATTCTACCCCCAAAGTAGTCGACCAATGGTTTGTTCTTAAATTATAATTAGTGTCCAAATCCAGAATAGTTGGTTACATTGTTGTTGGTATCCAGAGTTCATGCATGCATACTTTTATTTTCCTGTCTTGTTTATCTCAGGAAAACTCAATAGACAATCAAGATAACAGTATGATTGGAAAAAGTAATGATAAATTGGGTCAATTTAGAGGGGGGGGGGGGGGGTTCTGCGATGAATTGAAAGTCTGTGCAGGAGTGTTCATCTTGGTCATTGGACTTCTGTACAGTCGGTAGAAATTACAGTTGGAATTCAATGATTGTCTGTTTGGGATTCATAAATGTTGATGTCTATGGATTATGTTCATAGAATGAGGCAGAAAATATATTATTTGTATCTTTCTATCCGATGTTAAAGGCTATATTGGTTAGCATTCCTTGTAAAAATACCCTAACTGAATAAAAAAACATTGACAAGGCATGTAATTGTGTATTTATTGGATTTATGTTTCATCTGTCAAAGCATTTCTAACCGTTTAGCTGTTTTTTTTGTTAAGCTGTAAAAACACAATGTAGCTAATCTATTAAATCCCTTTATACTTGAAAGCTCACCATTCACACACACTGTGGATTCATTGCAAAAAAATGCTCTAATTTTTCAGAGAACCACCTGAATAAATGTTCAAAAAATAATGTTGTACCGGTATGTATTTGTAATCTTATGATAAACATAATTTAAAAAACAAACAAACTTTTTGTTGTTGTCCTAACTTTGTAAACAAGTAATTCTGGTTCTGTTCACTCTACCTCGGCCTCTCAGTGGACTAGTCACTCAGTCTATGTCTCATTAGAAAGCTGAGATCCTCCCCTTTGCAATGATAAATTTCATTATTTTATCATCAATAGCCTAAAACATATTTTCTGATGATTTGTTTTGCATGCTTTTCCTTCTGGGTGGCATATTTTGTTCTTGACATATAAGATAACATTAGATTATTCAGCCATGCAAGCTCACAGACAAGTAAACAATGGCAAATATTTTAGAGAACTTCCTATGAACTTCCTTTAGCTATTTGGGGCTTACAGCAGCAGTGACAGGAGCATAAATGAGACATTTGTATTTGATGACTTACAGAAATCATATTTCACTTTGTGATTCTTTTGAAACTATTTTGAACTGTTGTATTATGGCAACAAAATGAACTACAGAGTCATATTTATGAGAATGAGAGCTTTCATTTGATATATGACTTGCCTATTTATGTGCTATGTGAAAAACTTTTATTTTTATATAAATATTTCTACCCTGTTACCTCTAGGGGGCGCTAATTTTCAACGCGAATAATTTGAGGCCTTATTTTGTTATTTTAAGTAACAGAAATTCAGAATTTATGGTTATCTCTGACAGGATCACATTCTAAGCTTTCAAATGACACCTCAAATGCCTGATTTGCGTATACAGAGACTTTAACGTTTTAAGCGCAATCTTTATTCGCAATACCGCCGTTGGGTCCGTAGAGTTTAAGAGGTTTTATGCTCCAAAGGGAAAGTTCCTCAATTGCGTCATATCCACCTTTTCACACACAACAGTGTGAAAGAGCCCGTTTTAATTCAAAAAAATAATTCACTTCTGTTTAAACGTTCCTCGGATCGCATCATTTATATGTATAAATGTTTTTCAACTGAATAGACTAAATATTAACTTAAAGAAATGGCAATAAAAGGCAAAGTAATCTCTTCAGTAATCAAAATACTTTTTGAATGTAACTGTATTCTGATTACTAACCATTTCAATTGTAACTGTAGTGGAATACAGTTAATACTTAGTATAAATAAAATACATAATCCTGTTACATGTAATCCATTACTTCCAGTGTGGGCCGCTTGCATCGCCTCAAGTTGATGGAGAATTAGAAGGGACACTTTAACAGAAAAGTCATGCATAATTAACTTCTAATCAACCCAAGACAGTGTCCTCCAATAAACCAGGAGAATATTTTCTTGTGTACAACTACATAAAACCATGTCTTATTTTTAAGCCCATATTTGGAGCAGATGCTGTGTATTTTATAAGAAGACACATTTCAGAAAAAGCCAAATGGCCGTCCATTCTGCACAGACTAAACTAAAAGCAGCAATCCATTTTCCACTTGCTTTTATCTATATTAAACAGCCAACTGCATATGTTTTACTGGAACACAAAACTCATGAAATACTTCTCATTCCTTAAGATCAATACATCTCAATATCAGGGTTTGTGTCTCTTGTATTAGACAGTTAATCGTTAGAGGAATATTCTCTCATGGATATTTATTTGATGTTCTGACGCTCTTAGATTTGACGGCTCGATTAATTCACTGATTGAAATAATGTGGCTTTTTATTGAAACATGGCAGTTCTGTCAATCAATCAATATTTTTCCTGTCAGATATGAAAGTATTGATCGTGTTTTGCTATACACTTCTTACTAAAGTGGGAAATATGAATAACGTATTGCGGCCGTCACAAGCGTCTGAGTTTTTTTAGGCCTAGTCCACACTAATACGTTTTCGTTAGAAAACGCATCTTTTTCTCCCCGTTTTGGCCTTCCGTCCACACTGAGGCGGCGTTTTTTTGTCCGTTTGTAAACGGAGCTTTTTGAAAGTGGATCAATTTTGAAAGCGCCGTTTTGGCGTTGTAGTGAGGACTGTGATAACGGTCGCTTTGGAGAACGATGACGCGTTTTTAGTCATGTGATCTATCCAACCAAAACAATCAAGATGGCGGCCCGTGTTATAGCGGCGCTGTTGTGTCTGTTACTCACTTTGATAGCGTTGTTAAAAAATAAATGTCACTTTTGTACAAACTTCACATTGCGTTCCCAGTGTGGTCGAGCAACTTTTGGGAAAACGCTTGAAAACGTTCAAATGTATCCATTTTCATACTTATTTAGACGTAGTAAATCTTGTCTTTAGAAGCTCTAACATGAAACACAGAGTTTTGGTGTTTAAAACAAATAACCCAACACATAAGGGCCTGTAACACATAACACACTATAACTATAACACTATAACACATCCTGTCTCAGACATGATGAACCCATCACATACCGCTGTGAATGGATAATGTCTTGAGTGGATTTCACAGCTCAGTATTTTGTTATTTTGATGTGTAATTTAACAGACTCGGCTGCGTGTGCCATTCAGTCTAATTAGCAAACTGTTAACACGGTTAAAAGCGCTTCATTAATAAAATCATGTCAGTGTCATAAGAGTAGGCCATATGTGCACACACACACACACACACACACATGGCACAAATGGACTTGAAACCCAATTTGAGCTTTGAAACAATTCATCTCACTGGGGGCGTAATGAAATTATATCTTCTCAAAGGTCACTGGACGTGTTTGAAGTTAGAAACCGCCTAACATTAGCTGAAGTTGAAGCTATACCAGATATGGAGCACGTACAGTATTTTCAGTCTGTGTGTTGCAATAAAACTGAAATGTGCACCTGCATGTGGCGTGTGAATATTTACAGTAAGACACAAGTGCACAGATGCCAAAAGATACTCACCGGTCCATCTCCAAAGAGTCCAAACAGCCGCTGGACGGTTGAGCTGCACTTAATGAAAATGATATGTGAACATAAATCAGTGAACCAGAAGAGAAACATTCCAGTTACAAATTACACTGTCATCTATGTGGAGCTAGAACAGAACAGAACAGTAATTTACCGCTAACCTTGAATTCTCACACAAACAGAACAGACCCCTTTTAACCTGAAAAGCCCCTGTTTACCTCGAGAGGTGTCATCATGAAAAGAAACACACAGCAGAGTTTCTAGAGCTGTTTATTTACCAGTGTTACCACCATTTAAACACAAACCAGCACAAAAACTTGCATTCTGAATTGTGGATGTTTTGGTGTTCTGAAAGTCACATTGATTGCATGAGATGCTGATTAAATTATCGAATTAATCGCATGAAGGCAAGTTGATTTATGTAGCACCTTCATACACAAAGTAATGTGGCTGAAAATAAAGATCATTATATGACATTATTGTGCTAGTTATTCTTTATAAATAGTGGCTTAGAAGGACAGTTCACCCATCATTTGAATGTGTTAGCCAAGGTTGTAGTCGTGGTCCGTTCTGGCTAACGCAGCGGCTCATTGTTGCTTATCTCGGCCCATTCGGCCAGCGGCCCGCTCGGTACTCCTGATGGCCATTCCACCCCTGAATGGCCAAAAGGTGCGTTGGCCCACTGGGAAAATGCCCGGTATGCCAGATTACCAGTCCAGAGCTTCAGGTAATGTTCACGTCAACCATCAGAATGGAGATAAACATTTGAAATTGGTTGGTGTCAGACGGGCTGGTTTGAGTATACAGTACATATATATATATGAGTTACTTGCAAAGGGTTCACATACCTTTTCTTGCCACACTGAGTGTCACACAGTGGGAAGTAAAAGTATGTGAACCCTTTGGAATGACCTGCCTTTATGTGTTAAATCTGGTTTGATCTTCATCTAAGATACAATAATGAACAAACACAATCTGTTTCAACTAATAACGTTTGCTGAGGCAGGGAAACCTGCAGTGTCTTGTGTTCACCAATGAATATGTGACCAAACTGTTTTAACTTTTAAAAGTCTGATTTCATCCTTGGTTTCACATGTCAGGTTTCTGTAATAGTTTAAAAGTCTAAAACTCAACCGCATTTCACAGCCAGAGGAGCTCTCAAGCATTCTGCTGTAACGGGACCCGTGTAGCAGACTGTTTTACATTTGGAATCAAACGTTCGGGTCTCTCAGCTGTGGGTCCTATCACACACACACACACACACACACACACACACACACTCACACACACACACTCACACACACACACACACACACACACACACACACACACACACACACACACACACACACACTCACACACACACACTCACACACACACACTCACACACACACACACTCACACACACACACACTCACACACACACACTCACACACACACACTGATCAGCGCTACTGTTTATCATCTGCTGAAGCCGTTAGACACGCCTGCACTCACCAAAACCATTTCGAGTTATTGATTACACAGAAGGACCGATCAATCACTGTACTGTAAGAGTGAAGGGATGTTCCATACACACGCATGTCCTGCAAGACCGATGAAGACCTGAGACGGAGAAGAAATCGGGGCTAGTTGTCACAAGAGTGACATCTCAGTAGCATTAAAGTCCATTTACACAAATATGTTTTCTCTCCAGTCGCCATCGGTCGACTTTTAACCATTTAAATCACTGAATCATCATTCATTCATTTTAACATTAACATTAACTGTATGCATAAGAAACTTACACAATATAACCACACAATAGGCAGGTTTCCACTGTGACAACTTACCCCCATATAGTTTGACCTGCTACAAAGCGTGAACAACAGCAGTCAAGACTTTCAACTTAAACCTACTCTGAGAAATATTCAACAGCAAATTAGAGAAATGAAGAGACTTTCCACTCACGCATCATCACATGGTTTTCAGCTGTCACTGGAGAAATGAGATTTCTATATGAAAGGACGTGATGAATGAAAAGCAATTAGACACACTTGTATCAATCTGAAGTGAGTTCAGGTGTAACATCGTCATGTGGAGCCGCAGTGATGTCACTGATGCTGTAAAAGAACAGGTTTACACGCTCATGACCGAGATATGAGAAATACTGCCAGTATAAAAGATCTGTTTGTGAAACGTAATTAAAGTGCAACTCAGATACAGATACAGTTTCTGCCAATGAAACCACTTTCATTTGACTTGCCTTGAAGTAATCTCAGTAATGCTGCACATTGATATGCACATCAGATCGCTCAGATACCTTATGCACCGATACATACATACTGTATTTAAGATCTATGACTATAAAAGATGACTTCGGCTTGGTGAGACTGCAGGTTTCCTCATATTCCGTTAAAAAGATGCAAGTGGGATTTATCCCGTGACCTTTACAATCTAAAACAAAGATTTGCACAAATAAGTACTTTGAAATGTCATCTGTTCCCACATCTGCATACGAGCAACACACCACGCATGAGAATGAAGGGCTGTTCACATGCGTCTCCATTTACAGAGGGAAAACACTAAATGAAAAGAGCAAGAAATGTCGACATACTGTACAGCATTTCAATGCTCTGAGATATTAATTAACCTTTGTGATGAATTTCGTGGCTTCACCCGCCCAATTAAAATAATTGCATGAACTCTCCCATTCGAGATTTTACATTTGTGAATGATGAAACAGGAAAGGAGTCGACTGATAACAGTTCACTTGTGATTTTACACTATTAAGTCTGCCAATTAAAGACATTTTGTCGACAAAAGGTCCGTAGCGGATTTTGGCCATTTCTGTGCTGTGGATAAAGCTCTGCGTTGAGGGACGTGATCATGTTTTATATCAATTATCACATTGTTACTAGAACAAACATCCATTCCTGATAACAACTGAATTACTGTTATTGGGTTACACTTTCTATGAAGCCCATATTTATGATGCATTATAAAGGCATTATAACACATTACTAATGTCTCATTATACACCTTATAACATGTTAGAACTTCTCATAAATATTTATAACTACTGTTATAATACATTATAATAATGACCTGGTCATAGCTATAGAGTATAATGTGTTATAACACAAGCAACATCTGATTTTATATGCAGAAGTTATAATTATTATATATATATTTGTAATATACACTGTATATAACTGATCTGCTTTAAGTGATAAAAGCAATGTGTTCTTATAAACATCCATACGACATTTATAAGTGGTTATATCACAAGTCATGCTGGAAGTTATAAACATTACACATGCACTTTAATGTTTGTGCATCTTATTTTATAAATAACTTCCATTATAGAAGTTTGACCTGTGATGTTAATGTATGTTATAAGTGTTATGACTGTTTATAAGAAGAGATTTCTTTTATAACTTTCAGTCCAAGAACAATTATAATATGATCATGTTATAAAGTGTTTAGATTATTTACATTATACAGCGCTTATAACATTAACTATATTAACTTCTTCTGTGTTAACATTGTATGTTGCTTGTGTTATAACACATTATACTCTAAAGTATAACTATGAATAGGGGAAGTCTTATAATGTATTATAACAGTAGTTATAACATTAACTTTATTAACTTCTGCTGTGTTAACATTGAATGTTGCTTGTGTTATAACACATTGTACTCTAAAGGATAACTATGAATAGAGGAAGTCTTATAATGTATTATAACAGTAGTTATAACATTAACTTTATTAACTTCTGCTGTGTTAACATTGAATGTTGCTTGTGTTATAACACATTATACTCTAAAGGATAACTATGAATAGAGGAAGTCTTATAATGTATTATAACAGTAGTTATAACATTAACTTTATTAACTTCTGCTGTGTTAACATTGAATGTTGCTTGTGTTATAACACATTATACTCTAAACTATAACTATGAATAGGGGGAGTCTTATAATGTATTATAACAGTAGTTATAACATAATAACTTCTGCTGTGTTAACATTGTATGTTGCTTGTGTTATAACACATTATACTCTAATGTATAACTATGAATAGGGGAAGTCTTATAATGTATTATAACAGTAGTTATAACATTTACTTTATTAACTTCTGCTGTGTTAACATTGGATGTTGCTTGTGTTATAACACATTATACTAAAGTATAACTATGAATAGGGGAAGTCTTATAATGTATTATAACAGTAGTTATAACATAATAACTTCTGCTGTGTTAACATTGTATGTTGCTTGTGTTATAACACATTATACTAAAGTATAACTATGAATAGGGGAAGTCTTATAATGTATTATAACAGTAGTTATAACATAATAACTTCTGCTGTGTTAACATTGAATGTTGCTTGTGTTATAACACATTATACTAAAGTATAACTATGAATAGGGGAAGTCTTATAATGTATTATAACAGTAGTTATAACATTAACTTTATTAACTTCTGCTGTGTTAACATTGAATGTATCTTGTGTTATAACACATTATACTCTAAAGTATAACTATGAATGGGGAAGTCTTATAATGTATTATAACAGTAGTTATAACATAATAACTTCTGCTGTGTTAACATTGTATGTTGCTTGTGTTATAACACATTATACTCTAAAGTATAACTATGAATAGGGGAAGTCTTATAATGTATTATAACAGTAGTTATAACATTAACTTTATTAACTTCTGCTGTGTTAACATTGAATGTTGCTTGTGTTATAACACATTGTACTCTAAAGGATAACTATGAATAGAGGAAGTCTTATAATGTATTATAACAGTAGTTATAACATTAACTTTATTAACTTCTGCTGTGTTAACATTGAATGTTGCTTGTGTTATAACACATTATACTCTAAAGGATAACTATGAATAGAGGAAGTCTTATAATGTATTATAACAGTAGTTATAACATTAACTTTATTAACTTCTGCTGTGTTAACATTGAATGTTGCTTGTGTTATAACACATTATACTCTAAACTATAACTATGAATAGGGGGAGTCTTATAATGTATTATAACAGTAGTTATAACATAATAACTTCTGCTGTGTTAACATTGTATGTTGCTTGTGTTATAACACATTATACTCTAATGTATAACTATGAATAGGGGAAGTCTTATAATGTATTATAACAGTAGTTATAACATTTACTTTATTAACTTCTGCTGTGTTAACATTGGATGTTGCTTGTGTTATAACACATTATACTAAAGTATAACTATGAATAGGGGAAGTCTTATAATGTATTATAACAGTAGTTATAACATAATAACTTCTGCTGTGTTAACATTGTATGTTGCTTGTGTTATAACACATTATACTAAAGTATAACTATGAATAGGGGAAGTCTTATAATGTATTATAACAGTAGTTATAACATAATAACTTCTGCTGTGTTAACATTGAATGTTGCTTGTGTTATAACACATTATACTAAAGTATAACTATGAATAGGGGAAGTCTTATAATGTATTATAACAGTAGTTATAACATTAACTTTATTAACTTCTGCTGTGTTAACATTGAATGTATCTTGTGTTATAACACATTATACTCTAAAGTATAACTATGAATAGGGGAAGTCTTATAATGTATTATAACAGTAGTTATAACATAATAACTTCTGCTGTGTTAACATTGTATGTTGCTTGTGTTATAACACATTATACTCTAAAGTATAACTATGAATAGGGGAAGTCTTATAATGTATTATAACAGTAGTTATAACATTAACTTTATTAACTTCTGCTGTGTTAACATTGTATGTTGCTTATGATATAACACATTATACTCTAAAGTATAACTATGAATATGGGAAGTCTTATAATGTATTATAACAGTAGTTATAATGATTTATGAGAAGTTATAATGTGTTATAAGGTGTATCATGAATCATTATTAATGCATTTTAATGTCTTTACAATCCATTATAAATATGGGCTTCATAGAAAGTGTTACCTTTTATTGTAAATAGTAAGAAAGTCTTTTAAGGTATCTTTAATTACTCTTTAATTTATTGATATCTGAAATCAATTTTCAGATAACTGAAATATCATATCTAACATGCTGAAATACATTTACAGCTTTAATTTGATCGTGGATAACAGAAATGGATGTTTGTATGAGTAACAATATCATTTTTGAAAATCCTCACGTGAATGTTGAAGATGGAACCTGTCAGCCATGAAATGAGACATTTATAAGAGAAACTAAACCGGAGACAGTGTCATCTCAAGATTCACAAATCTGCCATTCAGCAGACACGAGAACGCAAAACAAATCTGTTTTGATGCTCATGTCAAACGACCCAGTGAGATGCTCGACAAAGCGAATGCAAGAAGGTCAGACGTACGGCTGACGTATTGATGTATGTCTCGTGGTTTTAAGCCGCATAGCACACTTTTGTTGACGATGCATGATAACATGTTGTCTGGTGACAGACCGTTTGAATGGATGGAAAGGTCAGTAAACAAAGCTAACTAGATTTCTGGAAGCCCTCAATTTGGCCTTCAGAAATGGCGTATGGATGGGCGGAGTATTAAACTGAGATGACAGCGTTTGGCTGACTGGTGCAGCGAACTACGACAACTTACAGTAACATCTTAATACGAGGCCTTTACTATGCAGGCTAGGCACTTTTGGTTTGGCACTGTGTAGTGATATGAAGCGCCCTGTGTAGTGCTCCTTTAGACAACAAGAGGATGAAACTGACAGCTTTGAGTAATGAATCCGTGGCGTTAACACGGACTGGCCACAAACAGTTTACCTTCAATTTATGCATGCACGTTGTATTTTGGCTTTGCTATATGCAATGCATCATTTCATTTAAACCGACTGATCTCAGTTGAGGGGACGAAATATTTAATAAACAAACATGCGGTGAACGTGTAGAACTTTTTCAAATGACAGATGTCACAATTCTGCGAAAACATGCATGCACAGATTCAGTCCCTTTTTGATTTGCAACTAGAAGTACCTAATAAACATGCAATATATACTATGTACTATATATATATATGATATAAATAATATTTGTATTTGATTCTATACAGTGTTTACAACAATTCTCCCAAATAGAAATATTGTAATTTAGAGCATTTTTTTTTTTGCAGAAGCTCCCCCAGATCATCACCGATCCTCAACCTGGTCATCTAGTGGTTAGATGGAGACCTGGAGAGGCCTTCAAGCCACAGTGTCCCGCACCCACTGTGAAATTTGGTGGAGGATGTGTGATGATCCGGGGGTGCTTCAGCAAGGCTGGAATCAGGCAGATTTCCACTTACAAGATTATCCTGAAAGAAAACTTGATTCCTTCTGTTCTGACAATGTTCCCCAAATCTGAGGATTGTTTTTTCCAGCAGGACAATGCTCCATGCCACACAGCCAGATCAATCAAGGTGTGGATGGAGGAGCACCGGATCAAGACTTTGTCACGGCTAGCCCAATCTCCATTTATTTACATTTATCCATTTATGCTTTTATCCAAAGCGACTTACAGTGCACTTATTACAGGGACAATCCCCCCCCGGAGCAACCTGGAGTTAAGTGTCTTACTCAAGGACACAATGGTGGTGACTGTGGGGATTAAACCAGCAACCTTCTGATACCAGTCATGTGCTTTAGCCCACTACACCAGACCTGAACCCCATTGAACATCTCTGGAATGTGATCAAGAGGAAGATGGATGGCCACAAGCCATCAAACAAAGACGAGATGCTTGAATTTTTGCGCCAGGAGTGGCATAAAGTCGCCCAACAGCAATGTGAAAGACTGGCAGAGGGCATGCCAAGACACATGACAGCTGCGATTGTAAATCAGGATTATTCCAGCAAATACTGATTTCTGAACTCTTAAGTTAAAACATTAATATTGTGTTGTTTATAAATTAATATGAACTTCTATTCTTTGCATTATTCGAAGTCTGACAGCTCGTGTTGCCGGAAGTCGCTGTGCTCTCAATGAAAATGAATGGGATGGTGTCGCAGTCTCACGTGATGTCGCTTGCGGTGTGAATGGGGCTTAATGTCCAGCATCATCCAATCACTGTCAACCATGTTCAAATAAAATTATACATTAAAAATGGTGAATCTATGTACTGATCCAAACATCATCTGCAGCCTGAAACTGAACTTTTGATCAGATTTTAGGAGTGAACACACTTAACTGCATAGAGAGATATAGGATGCTCCCTTGCTCCCTATTTAGTGCATGACTTAACCACCAGTGTTCTGTCTGTCTGCACTGGTCTCAGAACAGTTATAGGAGAGATATAGGATGCTCCCTTGCTCCCTATTTAGTGCATGACTTAACCTCCAGTGTGCTGTCCGTCTGCACTGGTCTCAGAACAGTTATAGGAGAGCTATAGGATGCTCCCTTGCTCCCTATTTAGTGCATGACTTAACCTCCAGTGTGCTGTCCGTCTGCACTGGTCTCAGAACAGTTATAGGAGAGCTATAGGATGCTCCCTTGCTCCCTATTTAGTGCATGACTTAACCACCAGTGTTCTGTCTGTCTGCACTGGTCTCAGAACAGTTATAGGAGAGATGTAGGATGCTCCCTTGCTCCCTATTTAGTGCATGACTTAACCTCCAGTGTGCTGTCTGTCTGCACTGGTCTCAGAACAGTTATAGGAGAGATATAGGATGCTCCCTTGCTCCCTATTTAGTGCATGACTTAACCTCCAGTGTGCTGTCCGTCTGCACTGGTCTCAGAACAGTTATAGGAGAGCTATAGGATGCTCCCTTGCTCCCTATTTAGTGCATGACTTAACCTCCAGTGTGCTGTCCGTCTGCACTGGTCTCAGAACAGTTATAGGAGAGCTATAGGATGCTCCCTTGCTCCCTATTTAGTGCATGACTTAACCTCCAGTGTGCTGTCCGTCTGCACTGGTCTCAGAACAGTTATAGGAGAGCTATAGGATGCTCCCTTGCTCCCTATTTAGTGCATGACTTAACCTCCAGTGTGCTGTCCGTCTGCACTGGTCTCAGAACAGTTATAGGAGAGCTATAGGATGCTCCCTTGCTCCCTATTTAGTGCATGACTTAACCACCAGTGTTCTGTCTGTCTGCACTGGTCTCAGAACAGTTATAGGAGAGATGTAGGATGCTCCCTTGCTCCCTATTTAGTGCATGACTTAACCTCCAGTGTGCTGTCTGTCTGCACTGGTCTCAGAACAGTTATAGGAGAGATATAGGATGCTCCCTTGCTCCCTATTTAGTGCATGACTTAACCTCCAGTGTGCTGTCCGTCTGCACTGGTCTCAGAACAGTTATAGGAGAGCTATAGGATGCTCCCTTGCTCCCTATTTAGTGCATGACTTAACCTCCAGTGTGCTGTCCGTCTGCACTGGTCTCAGAACAGTTATAGGAGAGCTATAGGATGCTCCCTTGCTCCCTATTTAGTGCATGACTTAACCTCCAGTGTGCTGTCCGTCTGCACTGGTATCAGAACAGTTATCGGAGAGCTATAGGATGCTCCCTTGCTCCCTATTTAGTGCATGACTTAACCTCCAGTGTGCTGACCGTCTGCACTGGTCTCAGAACAGTTATAGGAGAGCTATAGGATGCTCCCTTGCTCCCTATTTAGTGCATGACTTAACCTCCAGTGTGCTGTCTGTCTGCACTGGTCTCAGAACAGTTATAGGAGAGCTATAGGATGCTCCCTTGCTCCCTATTTAGTGCATGACTTAACCTCTAGTGTGCTGTCAGTCTGCACAGGTCTCAGAAAAGTTATAGGAGAGCTATAGGATGCTCCCTTGCTCCCTATTTAGTGCATGACTTAACCTCCAGTGCGCTGTCTGTCTGCACTGGTCTCAGAAAAGTTATAGGAGAGCTATAGGATGCTCCCTTGCTCCCTATTTAGTGCATGACTTAACCTCCAGTGCGCTGTCTGTCTGCACTGGTCTCAGAACAGTTATAGGATGTTCCCTTGCTCCCTATTTAGTGCATGACTTAACCTCCAGTGTGCTGTCTGTCTGCACTGGTCTCAGAACAGTTATAGGAGAGATATAGGATGCTCCCTTGCTCCCTATTTAGTGCATGACTTAACCTCCAGTGTGCTGTCCGTCTGCACTGGTCTCAGAACAGTTATAGGAGAGCTATAGGATGCTCCCTTGCTCCCTATTTAGTGCATGACTTAACCTCCAGTGTGCTGTCCGTCTGCACTGGTCTCAGAACAGTTATAGGAGAGCTATAGGATGCTCCCTTGCTCCCTATTTAGTGCATGACTTAACCTCCAGTGTGCTGTCCGTCTGCACTGGTATCAGAACAGTTATCGGAGAGCTATAGGATGCTCCCTTGCTCCCTATTTAGTGCATGACTTAACCTCCAGTGTGCTGACCGTCTGCACTGGTCTCAGAACAGTTATAGGAGAGCTATAGGATGCTCCCTTGCTCCCTATTTAGTGCATGACTTAACCTCCAGTGTGCTGTCTGTCTGCACTGGTCTCAGAACAGTTATAGGAGAGCTATAGGATGCTCCCTTGCTCCCTATTTAGTGCATGACTTAACCTCTAGTGTGCTGTCAGTCTGCACAGGTCTCAGAAAAGTTATAGGAGAGCTATAGGATGCTCCCTTGCTCCCTATTTAGTGCATGACTTAACCTCCAGTGCGCTGTCTGTCTGCACTGGTCTCAGAAAAGTTATAGGAGAGCTATAGGATGCTCCCTTGCTCCCTATTTAGTGCATGACTTAACCTCCAGTGCGCTGTCTGTCTGCACTGGTCTCAGAACAGTTATAGGATGTTCCCTTGCTCCCTATTTAGTGCATGACTTAACCTCCAGTGTGCTGTCTGTCTGCACTGGTCTCAGAACAGTTTGTAATGCATCCTATTTTCATCATAACTCCATATAAAGCCTCTGAAAGACACATTTATCAGTTTTTAGATGAATAAATTTATTCTCAATGTGATAATATACAGTATCGGATATTTCAACTGAAAATAAGCCTATAGTCCACGTATGTGGTCATTGTGTTTAGCAGTGTGCTGTTTCGCGATAAATCGATGAAATTTTTGAAATGGCACATCGGATGAAACTAGAGACTCTTTTAACTCAAACAGGTTTCAATTTAAAAATATTAATTACGTTTCTTACCAGATGTCATTTTGTTGGCTTTGCTCCCAAAAACAAACTATGCTGAAGATCGGCGCCATGTTGTCTGGTCACATGACTCGGTACGTCTACAATTGAACCCTTTAATGACAGCACAGAGTCTCCTGAACTGAGATCAGTTGGTTTAAATGAAATGTAATTATGCATGGGGTATAGCGAAGCTGAAACGTAATGTCCACGCATGTGTACACGGGGTCTCAGGAGGGCAATCGTACAGTAATAATCCGTGTTCAAGTGGAAGTGCTCAGAACTGTTTGGCCTAATGGTGATAAAGCACTTTTTAAGTCTCCATGAGGACACTTTTGGATGGTTTTTGAAAACAAGCATGCCATTTTTTTTCCATTTTGGCCACTGCAATGAGATTTTGATAACCCGATTAGAGTTTAATGAGCTCATGAATATTTAGAGATGTAAATATTCAGCTGGACAGTTGTGGACACCCGTCTCTATCTGAAGGTTTTTCCTCAGACATCAAACAGACGCTTTTAACCTTCACAGATAGAGCTGAACACGAAGTAGAAATGGACTTGAAACAGATCAACAGCGTAATCAATATTTCACTAATGCACACGTCTGTCACAATCAATGCAGTGTGACGCTTGAACACAATAAAAGAGTGTATTTTAGTCTGTATGGCCGTGTAAAGTCTGCATGAATCAGTGGAGAATCAACATGAATGATAATTCTCACTGGATAAAATATACGTAAACAATGGATAATCTATCGATCAAAGATGTCACTTTTTTTGGACTTAAAATGGATGTTGTGCATTAACCCTTGCCAGGAAAATTATAATGCAATTTGCACGATTGGACATGTCTGTGCATCACTACTACATGCTACAACAAACAAGAGGCACAAGCTCATCTAGTTTGTTGTCTGGTCTTTAATGAGGGTGTCCAAGGGTTAAAGGTTTCATCGGGGGAAGACAAGAGGTCAAGGGAGTCTCTCTCATGAGAATTATAACACTGTTTTCATTGTTGCTTTCTAAAGCAGTACAGCGCAGATAACTGTCAAAGTAAACTTATTCAGACAGGAAAGGCATATTTAACCTCATGTACACATGCGTGGTGGACATTACGCTTTGGCTTCGAAATACCCTATGCATAATTTCAGTTCATTTAAACCAACTGATCTCAGTTCAGGAGGCTCTGTGCGGACAGTAAAGGGTTAAACTTTTAACACACAGACTCATGTGACCAAACAACATGGCGCTGACCACAGCGGAGACTGTCTTTGGGAGAAACGCCAACTAAACCACATCTGGTAAGAAACCAAATTAAGTTTTTACATTGAAGCCGGTTCGAGTCAAACGATTAGAGTCTCTAGTTTCATCCGATACGCCATTGTTGAAATTTGAGCGGTTTATCGTGAAACGCAGCGCTGTTAAACACACTTAGCACATTTCTTCCGTTGAAATCCTACATTCACGGTGCATTATCACATTGAGAATAAATAGATGCATACAAATCTGTAAGCTGAGAGTCTCAGAATCATTATCAATATCATGAACGTATCTGAAGTTTTCTTTACAATGATACCAAACACTTGACCCTCCTTGTTTTGTCGAGTTATAAGCCTTTAATTTTGGCTACGCCACTGAAACAGGAAATCTTTAACACCTTCAGAGCTTAAAGGGTTAAACTGAGCCAAGCGTACCACTTTTGTGGTACGTGAACTTTCTGGTTTGTATCTTTCCAAACACACCAACGCACGACACTTGATTGATTCAAATGACACCAGGAGCCATTGAAGTAGAATTTGTGTTTTTTAATTGACTCAATAACAGTAAAAGGGAACGCTGTAACTAAAGTCTTCATTCCCTTCATGTGTGACAGTGCGAGCGCTATTACAGGCATCAGCTATTATATAGCATAGAAAAATACCCTGGTCGTCTGAACGAGAAAACATCACAGGCAAGTTGTGGAACAGAAATGGGTAGATGAGTACAGTAACTAACCGCTCTACATCAAACTGCTCTCATTGGTTACATTCCAGGCGAATACATCACAGCCCGGCATCATCAAATATTCATAGGTTATGCAGAATTCCATATGGTGTATATGAGTTTCCTTAAAAGAAACAAAACAATCCTACATCATCATTAAACATCCAAAACCAACTCCAAACCACTGGTTACAGTATCACGAAAGTAAACAACGTTATCTTCAAACGAAATCAACAACAGAAGGCATTACATATCTATATCGCATACACATACTGTGACACATATACGCTCCGATCAGTGCTGATTGAGTCAAGATCACATTCTGCAAAACATTTACTCTCGCAAGACTCGAGCCTTTACATGGAAACATTTAAAGTCTAACTCGCTCTTAACACAGTCCAAACGTTAAACTCAACATGCCAGAGAGTTTCATGGCCAATCAGCAAACAGTCTAAACATTTTCTCCAAAACAGTCATGTTGAGAATGTTTTATGTCATTCTTCTGAGAGAGAAAGAGAGAGAGACTTCTAATGAAAGTGCATTGTATTTAACTGAACAAAGACCAAACTATTAACAAACTAAACTGATGTCTAAAGGGATGAATCACATAAAACCTGTCTAAAGCAAGAAATAAGAAAATGAAGCTGATTTTTAGACTACAATTGTCATTATTGTATACCAAAAAAATAATGATGCATTATTTCAACTCTAAAGTATTTAAACATCATGCTAGTGGTTTGGGGACCGATGCATTACAGTAATGAGAATTAAATGCTTTTGCCATGAAAATAATGTCACATTGTAAAAAAACTTCATAAATGCACTGCTGCATGTAAAATCAGAACGACTCCTACTGTAAATACTTCACCACTTTACTGATGTTTCTTCTGCATAATAACAAACAAAAGTGACTAAAGAAGTGAATGTCATGAAAAGTATGAACATGTTCAGGCCATGTTTCAACCTAAAATCAAAGGGATGAAATAAGATATTACAATTATTATATACAGATTTTTAGGACACATTACGGTAATGAGAATTCAAAATGGGAAAACATCTGGGCACATTACGGTAATGAGAAGTAAAAAAAAAATTTAAACATCTGGGTGCATGACGGTAATGAGAATTTAAAAATGGAAAACATCTGGATGCATTACGGTAATGTGAAGTCAAAATTGCAAAACATCTGGGTACATTGCGGTAATGAGAATTCAAAATGGAAACATCTGGGCGCATTACGGTAATGAGAACTCACAAATGGAATACATCTGGGCGCATTACGGTAATGAGAACTCACAAATGGAATACATCTGGGCGCATTACGGTAATGAGAACTCACAAATGGAATACATCTGGTCGCATTACGGTAATGAGAACTCAATCTGGGCACATTACGGTAATGAGAACTCACAAATGGAAAACATCTGGGCGCATTACGGTAATGAGAACTCAATCTGGGCACATTACGGTAATGAGAACTCACAAATGGAATACATCTGGTCGCATTACGGTAATGAGAACTCAATCTGGGCACATTACGGTAATGAGAACTCACAAATGGAAAACATCTGGGCGCATTGCGGTAATGAGAACTCAATCTGGGCACATTACGGTAATCATAACTCGAAATTTTAAACCATCTGGGCGCATTACGGTAATGAGAACTCACAAATGGAAAACATCTGGGCGCATTGCGGTAATGAGAACTCAATCTGGGCACATTACGGTAATCATAACTCGAAATTTTAAACCATCTGGGCGCATTACGGTAATGAGAACTCCAAATTTGAAACCATCTGGGCGCATTACGGTAATGAGAACTCCAAATTTGAAACAATCTGGGCGCATTACGGTACTGAGAACTCCAAATTTGAAACCATCTGGGCGCATTACGGTAATGAGAACTCCAAATTTGAAACCATCTGGGCGCATTACGGTAATGAGAACTGCAAATTTGAAACAATCTGGGCGCATTGCGGTAATGAGAACTCCAAATTTGAAACAATCTGGGCGCATTGCGGTAATGAGAACTCAATCTGGGCGCATTACGGTACTGAGAACACAAAATCTGAAACCATCTGGGCGCATTACGGTAATGAGAACTCAATCTGGCCGCATTACGTTAATGAGAACTCAAATGGAAAACATCTGGGTGCATGACAGTAATGAGAATTCAAAAATGGAAACATCTGGGCGCATTACGGTAATGAGAATTTGAGAGGAAAATAGCTAATTGCTAATGTTACTAACAATAGGCTTCATTTTGTTGATGCAAAATATAATTTCTTATTTCATTCTTCTGTTTTTGGGGTGAAATATGATCTGGACATGTTCTTGACAGGTTTCATGTGATTCACTCAATATGCTCTAAATGTTCTGTAGATAAATGCACCGCTGCATGTACATCAGAATAACTCCTAAATGTTCACGACTAGTGTAAATACATGTTCATTTCAAACGACTCCAGCACTATATTGATGATTCTGCTGCATAATGGTGTTTCTTAAAAGAACGTAAAATAAATGTTAATGATTCTGCAGCCGTGTGTGTTTGTGTGTGTTAGGATGCGGTGGATGTGTTGGGGCTCCAGCCCATCTGATAGGCTCTCTCCAGCGTCCTCTTACAGTCCTGCATCACTGTACTGAACACAATGTGAGGATACTGCACAACCAGTCTCTCCACGGTCTCCTCATTCACCTGCAACCAGAACACACACACACACACACACACACACAGGTTTATTTTCATTTCATAAAATTTCAGAAGCTACACTTCTATAAGTTGACACATGTTGAAACTATGAGAATGTGGCATAAACGTGAGGCAGATTTCTGTCGTCTTGAACATCACGTGACGCCAGTAACTGTAGATGTCTGTAGACACACACTGTGCGGTCCGATGACTTATTATAAACTCATTTAATATTTATCACAAGATATGCATTCCATATATATTCACACATTATCAAACTATTATTAGTCAAAGTTTCGTATTTTAATATTGATTTGAAGTGTCAGTTTTTACAGTTAATGTCATTATGCTGCGATCAAACCTGACCATGATGTTACAAACACACACAATAAACATTTAATACAATCATTTATATCAAACATTCATTAACAACTCAATTAGAGGATAAAACAGAAGAATCAGAGTGTGTGTATGTGTGAGAGTGTGTGTATGTGTGTGTGTGTGTGTGTGTGAGTGAGTATGTGTGTGTATGTGTGAGTGTGTGTTTGTGTGTGTGTGTGTGTGAGAGAGAGAGAGTGTGTGTGTGTGTATGAGAGAGAGAGAGAGTTTGTGTGTGTGTGTGTGTGTGTGTGTGAGTGAGCGTGAGAGAGAGAGAGAGAGAGTGTGTGTGTGTGTGTGTGTGAGAGAGAGAGAGAGAGAGAGTGTGTGTGTGTGTGTGTGTGTGTGTGTGTGCATGAGTGTGTGTGTGTGTGTGTGAGTGTGTGTGTGAGTGTGTGCATGCATGAGTGTGTGTGTGTGTGTGTATGTGTGAGTGCATGAGTGTGCATGCATGAGCGTGTGTGAGTGTGTGCGTGCATGAGTGTGTGTGTGTGCGTGTACATATGAGTGTGCGAGTGTGCGTGAGTGAGTGTGCGAGTGTGCGTGAGTGAGTGTGTGCGTCCGTGTGTATGTGAGTGAGTGTGTGTGTGCGAGTGCACGTGGGTGTGTATGCATGAGTGTGTGCGAGTGCACGTGGGACTGCGTGTGCGAGTGTGTGTGCGTGTGTGTGTGCACGTGGGTGTGTATGTGTGTGTGTGTATGCGAGTGTGTCGGTCAATTCTGACTGCAAAAAAAACCAAAGGTTTTGCTTTTTCAAAGACCACTTAGACTCATCGAATCAAGCCCAATTTTTGGCGTGTACGTTCAGATGGCAAATGGAGGAAAGCCACTAACTCTTGAACTGCTCAGATAACGGAAACATTTTTATTACATTTAAAAATATATTTTGGTCAAAAATGACTGAATACCATAGGAGGGTTAAAAGTGATGTCATTGTTTTCAAAACACTTTCTCCTATTCACATCGATTCCCCCCAAAACTGTAAACTCCGAGACTCTGGAAAAAAGGCTTTTATTTCATGCATCGAGCTTGAGAGTCCATGTCACGTGCAGCTACAACTTGTAGTTCAGCCATGCATGATAGAAGAAATTGATTTTCTGCAAATTAAAAACAAATAAAAAACGCACCGGCTGTCTCATTTACGAGACGAGAGATATACAGACACATGCATGAGACGTCTGAGTAGTGAACGAAGCTTTATAACCAAACACAGATTCTGCAATATCTTAAATTGAGCACGTTGTATTTTGCCAAGGACATCCCCGCGGCGATATCCCTCGAGATTCGACGCTTTTCATGTTTCAGAGAGATCTAAACAATTGCAGGCCTACATCTCCAGGATGATTCTTATTTCCTAATAGAAGTCAAAGACTTTAGTGTTTGGATCAGAGGACTTGGTAATATTATCTGACAGGCGATGTGATGTTGTGTTCTAGGACAGAAGAGATTTGGTCTGTGTGGTTCAGAACATGTCAAACATATTCTAGCGCAGCTGATGACATATGATGTCAAATAAAGACGATTCACGCTGAATATTCCCTGTCGACTTTTTTGCTGTTGCGTCATCGCCCGTCATTAAACGTCTCTCTCTCTCTGATTACATTTCACTTAAATTAAATGCATGATGTGGGTACCTTCAATCTAAACACACGCTCATTCCTCAGTTAAAATACTGTCCTGAGCTCAAAGCTAACGCTGTATGATGGTATTTAAGTATTAATGCTAAAAAAGGTTTGTTGGAGTGTGAGGCTCAGTGCTTGAGTTGAGCTCAGACTTAAACAGACACAGATTTACTGCGGTACTAAAGCTGCCTGCAACCTACCTACCACGATAAAACATTTTCAGTACAGGTCATATTTCCACGAGTTAAAAGTCCCCAAAAAAACCCTCATGTCAAAAAACCAAAAAACACATACAGGACGAAACCTGCTTGAAGTGATTGAGGATAGAAACGAACTTGCTGTAATCTCCTGTTGCATTAAACTCTGGCTTTTACTGGTGAGATTTCATTTTGGAAAAAAAAAATATTTGGCAAATATGTGGGTGACATTATACAGTGGCAAGAACAAGTATGTGAACCCTTTGTTATTGGAATTAGCTGGTTTTCTGGATTAATTGGTCATAAAATGTGATCTTCATTAAAGTCACAAGTGTAGACAAACACAATTATAATCTTTCATGTCTTTATTGAACACACCCCATTATACGTTCACAGTGCTGTGGAGAAAGTAAGTGAACCCTTGGATTTAATAACAGGTCAATCCTCGTTTGGCAGCAATAACCTCAATCAAGCCTTTCTGATAGATGCGGACCACACCTGCACAACGTTCACAAGGAATTCTGGATCATTCTTCCTTACAGAACTGCTTCAGATCAGACATATTCTTAGGATGTCTGGTGTGAACACCTCTCTCGAGGTCACTCCACAGCATCTCTATTGGGTTAAGGTCTGGACTCTGACTGGGACTCTCCAAAAGGTGATTTTCTTTAATAAAGCCATTCTGTAGAGGGTTTACTTCGATGTTTAGATCACATCACCCAATGTGATCTAAAGCTGGCACACTGCCACCCTGACATTACCCTGTAGGATATCTTGATTAACTCTGGATTTCATTTTCCCCTCAATGATGCCATTGGCATCCCCAAATCATGATGCTCCCTCCACCGTACTTCACCGATGGGATGATGTTTTCATGTTGCTATTCGGTGCCCTTTTTATGCCATACATAGTGCTGCGTGTTCTTCCCAAACAATTCAACTTTAGTTTCATTAGTCCACAAAACATGTTTAAGATGGTCTTTGGCAAACTTTAGGCACACAGAAATGTTTTTGTTGGAAAGCAGCGGCTTCCTTCATGATGTCCTGCCATGAACACCATACTCGTTTAATTTTTTTCTGTATAGTAGACTCATGACAAGAGACGTTAACCAGTTCAAATGATTCCTTCAAATCTTTGTCTGTCACTCTAGTGCTGCTCTTTACCTTGCATTCTGCGGTGTTCCCTTTGTGTCATTTTGGCTGGACAGCCACTTCTAGTGAGAGTACCTATAGTACTAAATCATCTCCATTTATAGACAGTTTGTCTAACTGTGGACAGATGAATATCTAACGGCCACTTCTAGAGAGAGTACCTATAGTACTAAATCATCTCCATTTATAGACAGTTTGTCTAACTGTGGACAGATGAATATCTAACGGTCACTTCTAGTGAGAGTACCTATAGTACTAAATCATCTCCATTTATAGACAGTTTGTCTAACTGTGGACAGATGAATATCTAATGGCCACTTCTAGAGAGAGTACCTATAGTACTAAATCATCTCCATTTATAGACAGTTTGTCTAACTGTGGACAGATGAATATCTAACGGCCACTTCTAGAGAGAGTACCTATAGTACTAAATCATCTCCATTTATAGACAGTTTGTCTAACTGTGGACAGATGAATATCTAATGGCCACTTCTAGAGAGAGTACCTATAGTACTAAATCATCTCCATTTATAGACAGTTTGTCTAACTGTGGACAGATGAATATCTAATGGCCACTTCTAGAGAGAGTACCTATAGTACTAAATCATCTCCATTTATAGACAGTTTGTCTAACTGTGGACAGGTGAATATCTAACGGGCACTTCTAGAGCGAGTACCTATAGTACTAAATCATCTCCATTTATAGACAGTTTGTCTAACTGTGGACAAATGAATATCTAACAGACACTTCTAGTGAGAGTACCTATAGTACTAAATCATCTCCATTTATAGACAGTTTGTCTAACTGTGGACAGATGAATATCTAACGGACACTTCTAGTGAGAGTACCTATAGTACTAAATCATCTCCATTTATAGACAGTTTGTCTAACTGTGGACAGGTGAATATCTAACGGGCACTTCTAGAGCGAGTACCTATAGTACTAAATCATCTCCATTTATAGACAGTTTGTCTAACTGTGGACAAATGAATATCTAACGGCCCCTTCTAGTGAGAGTACCTATAGTACTAAATCATCTCCATTTATAGACAGTTTGTCTAACTGTGGACAGATGAATATCTAATGGCCACTTCTAGAGAGAGTACCTATAGTACTAAATCATCTCCATTTATAGACAGTTTGTCTAACTGTGGACAGATGAATATCTAACGGCCACTTCTAGAGAGAGTACCTATAGTACTAAATCATCTCCATTTATAGACAGTTTGTCTAACTGTGGACAGATGAATATCTAATGGCCACTTCTAGAGAGAGTACCTATAGTACTAAATCATCTCCATTTATAGACAGTTTGTCTAACTGTGGACAGATGAATATCTAACGGACACTTCTAGTGAGAGTACCTATAGTACTAAATCATCTCCATTTATAGACAGTTTGTCTAACTGTGGACAGGTGAATATCTAACGGGCACTTCTAGAGCGAGTACCTATAGTACTAAATCATCTCCATTTATAGACAGTTTGTCTAACTGTGGACAAATGAATATCTAACGGACACTTCTAGTGAGAGTACCTATAGTACTAAATCATCTCCATTTATAGACAGTTTGTCTAACTGTGGACAGATGAATATCTAACGGACACTTCTAGTGAGAGTACCTATAGTACTAAATCATCTCCATTTATAGACAGTTTGTCTAACTGTGGACAGGTGAATATCTAACGGGCACTTCTAGAGCGAGTACCTATAGTACTAAATCATCTCCATTTATAGACAGTTTGTCTAACTGTGGACAAATGAATATCTAACGGCCCCTTCTAGTGAGAGTACCTATAGTACTAAATCATCTCCATTTATAGACAGTTTGTCTAACTGTGGACAGATGAATATCTAACGGACACTTCTAGTGAGAGTACCTATAGTACTAAATCATCTCCATTTATAGACAGTTTGTCTAACTGTGGACAGGTGAATATCTAACGGGCACTTCTAGAGCGAGTACCTATAGTACTAAATCATCTCCATTTATAGACAGTTTGTCTAACTGTGGACAAATGAATATCTAACGGACACTTCTAGTGAGAGTACCTATAGTACTAAATCATCTCCATTTATAGACAGTTTGTCTAACTGTGGACAGATGAATATCTAACGGACACTTCTAGTGAGAGTACCTATAGTACTAAATCATCTCCATTTATAGACAGTTTGTCTAACTGTGGACAAATGAATATCTAACGGACACTTCTAGTGAGAGTACCTATAGTACTAAATCATCTCCATTTATAGACAGTTTGTCTAACTGTGGACAGGTGAATATCTAACGGGCACTTCTAGAGCGAGTACCTATAGTACTAAATCATCTCCATTTATAGACAGTTTGTCTAACTGTGGACAAATGAATATCTAACGGACACTTCTAGTGAGAGTACCTATAGTACTAAATCATCTCCATTTATAGACAGTTTGTCTAACTGTGGACAAATGAATATCTAACGGACACTTCTAGTGAGAGTACCTATAGTACTAAATCATCTCCATTTATAGACAGTTTGTCTAACTGTGGACAGGTGAATATCTAACGGGCACTTCTAGAGCGAGTACCTATAGTACTAAATCATCTCCATTTATAGACAGTTTGTCTAACTGTGGACAAATGAATATCTAACAGCCCCTTCTAGTGAGAGTACCTATAGTACTAAATCACCTCCATTTATAGACAGTTTGTCTAACTGTGGACAGATGAATATATAACGGACACTTCTAGTGAGAGTACCTATAGTACTAAATCATCTCCATTTATAGACAGTTTGTCTAACTGTGGACAGGTGAATATCTAACGGGCACTTCTAGAGCGAGTACCTATAGTACTAAATCACCTCCATTTATAGACAGTTTGTCTAACTGTGGACAGATGAATATATAACGGACACTTCTAGTGAGAGTACCTATAGTACTAAATCACCTCCATTTATAGACAGTTTGTCTAACTGTGGACAGATGAATATCTAACAGACACTTCTAGTGAGAGTACCTATAGTACTAAATCATCTCCATTTATAGACAGTTTGTCTAACTGTGGACAAATGAATATCTAACAGCCCCTTCTAGTGAGAGTACCTATAGTACTAAATCATCTCCATTTATAGACAGTTTGTCTAACTGTGGACAAATGAATATCTAACGGCCCCTTCTAGTGAGAGTACCTATAGTACTAAATCATCTCCATTTATAGACAGTTTGTCTAACTGTGGACAGGTGAATATCTAACGGGCACTTCTAGAGCGAGTACCTATAGTACTAAATCATCTCCATTTATAGACAGTTTGTCTAACTGTGGACAGATGAATATCTAACGGCCACTTCTAGTGAGAGTACCTATAGTACTAAATCATCTCCATTTATAGACAGTTTGTCTAACTGTGGACAGATGAATATCTAACGGCCACTTCTAGAGAGAGTACCTATAGTACTAAATCATCTCCATTTATAGACAGTTTGTCTAACTGTGAACAGATGAATATCTAACGGCCACTTCTAGAGAGAGTACCTATAGTACTAAATCATCTCCATTTATAGACAGTTTGTCTAACTGTGAACAGATGAATATCTAACGGGCACTTCTAGAGCGAGTACCTATAGTACTAAATCATCTCCATTTATAGACAGTTTGTCTAACTGTGGACAAATGAATATCTAAACTCTTCCAGATATCTTTGTAACCCTTTCCAGCTATATGCAAATCAACTATTCTTGATCGTAGGTCTTCTGAGTCTTGGTCCACATCAACAGAAGCTTCTTGTAAATAACAAACTCAGAATGTTTGAGTGATTTTTATACATCAAGGTTGCTCTAACCCACACCTCCAATCTTGTTTCATTAATTGGATGCCAGGTTTGCCAACCCCTGACACTTAAGTAGCCTAATATAGTCATTAGCCTAGGAGTTCACATACTTTTTCCAACCTACACTATGAATGTTTGAAAGATGTATTCAATATGTACATGAACAACACAATAATTTGTGTGTTATTAGTTAAAACTTATTTTGTTTGTTCATTATTGTAAATTAGATGAAGATAAAACCAGATTTTAAGACAAATTTACACATAAATGCAGGTCATTCCAAAGGGTTCACATACATTTACTTGCCACTTTTTTTATTTCAACTTTGGGACTTTCAATCGGAAAGTCATGAAAATACCCACCACAGCATAATTTCCAAAATTACATTTTTAATGCCACCACCCCTACAATTACCAACTCGGTTGTCTCACTAAGGCTAATTTCATAGCTAACATTTTAAGTATCCTAAATATACACAATTCAATAATTTTTTGGCATAAATTGGCAAAAATGTGTCCAATTTGTTCATAAGTACACTAACGTTTGAGCAAACTTAATTAGGTGCAAAAATGTTTGGTGTTGAGGAAATGACGGTACAACAGAGGATATATTAAAATATATTTTATGCAAATGATATTTAAATATTTTGTTTATTTCACTTTTCGTTTAGATGACCACAGATTTAAACATTTAATAATTTGTATTTTTATAATGGATTAAAATAGTTTCAAATTGAAAGACTGGGTTTGGGATCAACAAGTCTAAAACAACAAAATCTGAACATTAAAGGCATTTGTTAAAAGTTTCCAATTCAGTTTTAATGTAAATAATAATAATAATAATAATAATAATAATAATAATAAATACATAAATAAAAGAACATGAAATCTGTTTGTTAAAAAAATAAAAATAAAATAAATAATTTTAATCGACCCCTCGGACATGAAATTGCATCTGTAAAATTACCCAAATAGAGTCAAAAGTTGGGATGCAACTAAAAAAAAAATCTTATTTATTACAACTAAAATTCCATATGCATATGTTTGGTTATATCACTCTTCTTTTGATCATAATTTGATTAATTAGTGCTGCCAAGATCAATAGAAAAAAATACAAATACAGCAGGTTTCTGCTTTAAATGGAGCGAAATTAATTGCAAGTTTTGTGAATAAAATGCAACCTGTAATGAGCCTAATTGAGTGGTTTGCGATGAAAAGATTGACAGTTCATATTTTACCACAAATTGTGCCTGATTTAACCACATTGCTGAGTAGGTTTATGCACTGAAAGAAAGATTGAGTGTGTTTGCTTCTCTCTTAAAGTGAACATTACACATATGATCCCTCTGAACACTGTTTCTAACTCCGTTAAAACCTCTCTTTCCTTCTCCGGTGACATCACAACACTCCTCTGCCGCTCAACGTTGTTGTTTTTGTCTCATTTCTTGCTGATGCTGTTGAAATCACTCAACTCTACTCATATTTATTCATATTTTAATGGACGTGAGCGGAGACATTCAAAAGGGAAACGCTCCAAACCCTTTCCCAATCCTCCGGCGAGATTTCCCAGCGATGAGATGTTCTCTCCTCAAGGCAAATTGTTTCTGGGGTAAAAGTGTGATCAGTTGTGCTGAGCTGCTGTAGGAAGCACACGGTGGTCTGTTTTGGCTTTCATTGCGAGACCAAACATTGAGATGTGGGAGAACAGACCTGTGAGAGCGAGTGTAAATCTCAAAGCAGCTTTCACAGGTTATGTGCGCTGACCTGTAAACACACGGCTGAAATGAGCTGCAGTTTCCCACCAACAATGTCAAATTCTCCAGATATATTCCCAAAAAACACATTACTGCTCGTTTGCACTGAGAGGCTTCAAGGACATACTCTAGTGTTTAGGAGTAAATAACTTTAACTTTACTTCTTTTTCCAAGAGTAGAAGTGTTGCACGACAAAACTGTTTTTTTTATATACATTTACCCAAGTAAGATGTTTGGACACAATTTCAGACAATGCTTCTTTAATATATATACTTTTACCTTCTGGTATTGGCAGATTTATTATTTTTTTACCCTTGATGTAAGATTTTCCATCCAAAAAAAAAAAAAAAAAAATAAAAAATAAAAATTGATGGAAGATGACAAAATACATTTTTGGGCATTTCTTCAACGGTGCAATGGCATGTCCCTGGGGTTGATTTTTATGCAAACTAACAAATTTAAACTTATTTTATTTTTTGGAATATGAAGGTCACATTAAAACTAACTTGGAAACTATTTCCCAGGACTGTATGCACCCGTGTCCAGATGTGTGGACGTTGTATTTTGGCTTTGTTATATGAGTTATATATAATTTAAATTAATAAGAAATGAGTGAACACTGTTCACAAGACTCTAGACCAGGGGTGGGGACTATTTTGGTAAAGGGGCCACATCAGGTTTAAGTAGTGCAATGAGGAGCCACACTCTATTCCTTTTGAGATACAATGTTCTGCATTGATTTGGTTTTTGTATTTTTTAAGCCCAGAAATAGTTGTGTACTCAAGCCAAGGAAATAGCCAAGTAAATAACCAAGGAAATAAACCAAGGAAGTAGCCAATGAAATAAACAAGGAAATAGCCACGGAAATAAGCCAAGGAAATAAGACAAGGAAATAAACCAAGGAAATAAACCAAGGAAATAACCAAGGAAATAAGCCAAGGAAATAAACCAAGGAAATAGCCACGGAAATAAGCCAAGGAAATAACCAAGGAAATAACCAAGGAAATAAGCCAAGGAAATAAGCCAAGGAAATAAACCAAGGAAATAGCCACGGAAATAAGCCAAGGAAATAAGACAAGGAAATAAACCAAGGAAATAGCCACGGAAATAAGCCAAGGAAATAAGACAAGGAAATAAACCAAGGAAATAAGACAAGGAAATAAACCAAGGAAATAACCAAGGAAATAAGACAAGGAAATAACCAAGGAAATAAGCCAAGGAAGTAGCCAGTGAAATAAACAAGGAAATAGCCAAGGAAATAAGACAAGGAAGTAGCCAAGGAAATAAACCAAGGAAGTAGCCAAGGAAGTAGCCAAGGAAATAGCCAAGGAAGTAGCCAAGGAAATAAACCAAGGAAATAGCCTAGGAAATAACCAAGGAAATAAGACAAGGAATAAACAAGGAAATAAACCAAGGAAATAGCCAAGGAAATAGCCAAGAAAGTAGCCAATGAAATAGCCAAGGAAATAAGCCAAGGAAATAAGCCAAGGAAGTAGCCAAAGAAATAGCCAAGGAAATAGCCAAGGAAATAAGACAAGGAAATAAACCAATGAAATAGCCAAGGAAATAAGCCAAGGAAATAAGCCAAGGAAGTAGCCAAGGAAATAGCCAAGGAAATAACCAAGAAAGTAGCCAAGGAAATAACCAAGGAAATAGCCAAGGAAATAAGAGAAGGAAATAGCCAAGGAAATAGCCAAGGAAATAGCCAATGAAATAGCCAAGGAAATACACCAAGGAAGTAGCCAAGGAAATAGCCAAGGAAATAAGAGAAGGAAATAGCCAAGGAAATAGCCAAGGAAATAGCCAAGGAAATAAGACAAGGAAATAAACCAATGAAATAGCCAAGGAAATAAGCCAAGGAAATAAGCCAAGGAAGTAGCCAAGGAAATAGCCAAGGAAATAACCAAGAAAGTAGCCAAGGAAATAACCAAGGAAATAGCCAAGGAAATAAGAGAAGGAAATAGCCAAGGAAATAGCCAAGGAAATAGCCAATGAAATAGCCAAGGAAATACACCAAGGAAGTAGCCAAGGAAATAGCCAAGGAAATAAGAGAAGGAAATAGCCAAGGAAATAGCCAAGGAAATAGCCAATGAAATAGCCAAGGAAATACACCAAGGAAGTAGCCAAGGAAATAGCCAAGGAAATAAGAGAAGGAAATAGCCAAGGAAATAGCCAAGGAAATAGCCAATGAAATAGCCAAGGAAATACACCAAGGAAATAACCAAGGAAATAGCCAAGGAAATAAGAGAAGGAAATAGCCACGGAAATAGCCAATGAAATAGCCAAGGAAATACACCAAGGAAGTAGCCAAGGAAATAGCCAAGGAAATAACCAAGGAAATAAGAGAAGGAAATAGCCAAGGAAATAGCCAAGGAAATAGCCAAGGAAATACACCAAGGAAGTAGCCAAGGAAATAGCCAAGGAAATACACCAAGGAAATAAGACAAGGAAATAGCCAAGGAAGTAGCTAAGGAAATTATATGACACAACCAAACGATTTGTTACTTTAATATTTATAAAGGAAAACATATGTGGCAAAGTGCTGTTTAGTTTAGCCCTATTGTTGAATGTTTTTTTTTTCAATTAGAAGCTAATTCCATGACGGCCATTTTTTTAATTTATTTATTTTTATGAAAAAGCTGTTATAATGAACAAACGTTTATTATACATTTGACTTGAATGTGTCATAAATTAGCTTGTAGCTTATTATTATGCACAGTCCATAGTGTTTACATTGCAAAATAAAGAATTCCCGGAAACATTGGCCGGCACCAAAATGTCTTCGAGGAAATTGTGTGTGGGTGTGTGTGTGTGTGTGTGTGTGTGTGTGTGTGTGTGTGTGTGTGTGTATTTGAAGCAAATATATCTGTTGAAGTTTAAAAATCTCAACCATCTCAACCAATGATTGTTCATTCAAAAAACACCCTTTGTTATTTGTTTTAGAAAAATAAATAACCTTGTGGTGAGCTATTTTTGTTATTATCTTGTAGTGTAAGGAACTACTACTGTACAACTACTAGTTTAACTTCTTTTTGAGTAGCTTTAAGCTTCACAAACTACAGTTGAAAGTGACAAGAACCTTGTGTTGACAACCAAACCTGCAGTCGATCAGAGGAAAATGTCTTGCTCTTGGACGAGGGTTTGTTAAAGTGGCCAGATTTCTCTTTGATAAGAAGAAATGAGCTTTCTCGCATTCATCTTTCACTTCACTCCACATCAAAGACTCGGCCAGAAAGAAGTGTAAATGAATTGATTTGATTATTTGTGTTGGTTTGGATCAATAGTGTTCTTTCAGTCGAATCTCATTTGACCGGAGGGCAGAACAGAGCGATCTGTGATGTGTCTCCAGATCACAGCTAAATGAATGGAAATGCCACAAATTGCACTCAAACTGAAACTTAAACATGTGTTTGAAATGCAAAACCGTGACATGAAAGTGAGTTCATGACTGTTATAATTGTAGGGAGTAAACAATGTGAAAGTAGCAGTATTGAGCTTCCGAAATCCAAATGAGAAAATGAAAAGATGGGAGGATTAACAACATGAGAAGTTGATTTGAAAGAAATTGGATTTATCACAGGAATGTGATTTTGTAAACAGAAAACACAAAGTGAAGTCGGGCTTAATCAATGTTAGAAAACTTACATGCAAACACACTAAGCTGATATGAATCACATGATGTGTGACTCTCTTTATACTGTATTACCCTCTTTCTTAAATCCATATGGGCTCATGGTCAAGAGTGTGCTTTTGAAAGGCTTGACTGTGCATGAGACAAACGGCATGCAGAAAAACTACGAATATTTAATTGGTGACCATTTCAGACCCTGGGAAAAAGGCTCTTCCTGAGAGTGCCAACCTGTTCCTCCCCGAGTGTATCATCCGCTCACTGCTCCAGATGAACACTGACACAGAATATCAGAATATACTTTAGTAAGCAGTGAGGAGAGCAGACACATCATCGTGTCTGATCTTTACCTTATCACAGCGCATCAGTCCCAGGTAACGCAGAGATTTGCTGCTCTTGGCGATCTGTGTGGCGCCCTGGTCTGTTATCTCCTTACACCAGCCCGCGTCCACCGTCTCTATAGTGCTGCTGTACTGACCAATGGCAATCAGTGCTGGAGAGAGAGAGACAGAGGCTAGACTATATTATTACGAAAACCGGAGGTGGAAATCAGATCTTTCTGGAGACTCTGTAGTCTCTTACTTCTCAAAATGCAGTTTCACAGACAAAAAATATAGCGAGTAAGAGCGAAGTATATGTCTTTGACAATTATGTTGGTGTTGCTTATATGCCGCGTTTTCACTTATAGCTTCACGACATATAAACGGAACATAAAATCTCACATATCATTATTTAGAGTCAGTGATTATCTTTCAAACGAGTCCACACACAAGATAATCAGATGTATAGATCATTAGATAATCCACATGAAGCACAATGTTACATATGACCACCAGGAGATGGCGCCAAATACATGACACAGACTCAATGATGACTCAAATGACACAGAATGAAACTGAATGAGATGATTATCTTTCAAACGAGTCCACACACAAGATAATCAGATGTATAGATCATTAGATAATCCACATGAAGCACAATGTTACATATGACCACCAGGAGATGGCGCCAAATACATGACACAGACTCAATGATGACTCAAATGACACAGAATGAAACTGAATGAGGTGATTATCTTTCAAACGAGTCCACACACAAGATAATCAGATGTATAGATCATTAGATAATCCACATGAAGCACAATGTTACATATGACCACCAGGAGATGGCGCCAAATACATGACACAGACTCAATGATGACTCAAATGACACAGAATGAAACTGAATGAGGTGATTATCTTTCAAACGAGTCCACACACAAGATAATCAGATGTATAGATCATTAGATAATCCACATGAAGCACAATGTTACATATGACCACCAGGAGATGGCACCAAATACATGACACAGACTCAATGATGACTCAAATGACACAGAATGAAACTGAATGAGGTGATTATCTTTCAAACGAGTCCACACACAAGATAATCAGATGTATAGATCATTAGATAATCCACATGAAGCACAATGTTACATATGACCACCAGGAGATGGCACCAAATACATGACACAGACTCAATGATGACTCAAATGACACAGAATGAAACTGAATGAGATGATTATCTTTCAAACGAGTCCACACACAAGATAATCAGATGTATAGATCATTAGATAATCCACATGAAGCACAATGTTACATATGACCACCAGGAGATGGCGCCAAATACACGACACAGACTCAATGATGACTCAGATGGCACAGAATGAAACTCATTCTGTGAAATCTCATGACTAAAATCATGTCTGCATGCTATGCAAACCTTTAGTCATTGTTGTGTTTGCATGTGTAATTAGTTCTTATGTACAATTATTATCTTTTATTTGTTTGGAGATGTTTTTGAACACTATGATCAATTATATTTGTAATGTTGTAACTTTTGATTGCTTTGTCGTATCAACTCATATACGGTTGACATGATTGAGAACAAAACAAAAGCAGTTTTTCGGAGCCACTTTATTTACACCCAGAGATATAAAATGTCAAATCAGAAAAAAAAAATCTGAAATTTCTTAGGCTGAGAGTCTCTGAATATATCATAATCTATTTCATAACATTTTTTAAAAAGTTTTATTTACAGTGATACCAAACACTTGACCCTCCTTGTTTTTTAGTCGAGTTATAAGCTTTTAATTTTGGGTATGCCACTGAAACAGGAAATCTTTAAAAAACACCTTCAGGGATTAAAGGGTTAAAATGTAATCATAAATATATTTATATGTTGTCTCAAAGAATTTGGTTAGTCACGATTTTTAATTATTTAAATATACACATGTTAAAATATTCAGTTTTATAAAGTCAATTAGAATTTTTTTTAAAGGTATAAATCTTTGGTAAAATATATGAACATGACTGAAGTGTAAACATGTGTTACAGCTCATATATCACTCTCTCTCTCTCTCTCTCACACACACACACACACACACACACGCACGCACGCACGCACGCACACACTCAGACACGCACACACACAGACATAGAGACACACACACAGACACACACACAGACATAGAGACACACACAGACACGCACACACACAGACACACACACAGACATAGAGACACACACACAGACACACACACAGACACACACACAGACATAGAGACACACACACACGCACACACACAGACACACACACAGACATAGAGACACACACACAGACACACACACAGACACGCACACACACAGACACACACACAGACATAGAGACACACACACACGCACACACACAGACACGCACGGACACGCACACACGCACACACACAGACACGCACACACACAGACACGCACACACGCACAGACACACACACACACACACACACACACACACGCACACACAGACACACACGCACACACAGACACGCACACACACGCGCACAGACACGCACAGACAGACAGACAGACAGACAGACAGACACAGACACGCACACACACGCACGCACAGACACACATAATAAAGTTTTGTTTTAAGGCTGTTTGCTGTAACTCTACACACACATTTGTTTTTAATATTACGTCTGATATATTCAATATTTTCACATGACACATTCCTCACCTGCAGAAACAGGAAAACCTCAAAAGCCTTTGGCATATTTACACTAGATGACAAAAACTGTCAACGATTAAATCATTTATGGCAGCTGCAATGAGTGCAGTCACCGAACTGAAGAATTTAGAGTTTGTATGAAAATTAATAGTTTGCCATGAAACAAAAATAATAATATTTAAATGTCTTGTTTAGATGAGCAGATATTTGCACACTTGTGAGAACCGAGAATTATTTATGTGTCTGATCAATCAAAATGAACTCGAATCCAGCATGTGCTGAGTGACTCCTGTCAGGTCTCCTTAGCAACCAAATTGGGCTGGTTGCTAGGGAGGGTAGAGTCACATGGGGTAACCAAATTGTCCCGGTTGCTAGGGACCGTAGAGTCACATGGGGTAACCAAATTGTCCCGGTTGCTAGGGACCGTAGAGTCACATGGGGTAACCAAATTGTCCCGGTTGCTAGGGAGGGCAGAGTCACATGGGGCAACCAAATTGGCCAGTTGCTAGGGAGGGTAGAGTCACATGGGGTAACCAAATTGGCCCGGTTGCTAGGGAGGGCAGAGTCACATGGGGTAACCAAATTGTCCCGGTTGCTAGGGAGGGTAGAGTCACATGGGGTAACCAAATTGGGCCGGTTGCTAGGGAGGGCAGAGTCACATGGGGTAACCAAATTGTCCCGGTTGCTAGGGAGGGTAGAGTCACATGGGGTAACCAAATTGGGCCGGTTGCTAGGGAGGGCAGAGTCACATGGGGTAACTAAATTGGCCCGGTTGCTAGGGAGGGCAGAGTCACATGGGGTAACCAAATTGGCCCGGTTGCTAGAGAGGGCAGAGTCACATGGGGTAACCAAATTGGCCCGGTTGCTAGGGAGGGTAGAGTCACATGGGGTAACCAAATTGGCCCGGTTGCTAGGGAGGGCAGAGTCACATGGGGTAACCAAATTGGCCCGGTTGCTAGGGAGGGTAGAGTCACATGGGGTAACCAAATTGGCCCGGTTGCTAGGGAGGGCAGAGTCACATGGGGTAACCAAATTGGCCCGGTTGCTAGGGAGGGTAGAGTCACATGGGGTAACCTCCTCGTGGTCACTATAATGTGGTTCTCACTCTCGGTGGGGCGTGTGGTGAGTTGTGCGTGGATGCCGCGGAGAATAGTGTGAAGCCTCCACACGCGCTACGTCACCACGGTAACGCAATCAAAATCCCCTGTGATAAGATGACGGTCTCCGACGTGGAGGCAACTGAGATTCGTCAACTGAATACTGTCTGGTTCCAGCAGTCATGAGTGTAAAGCGATGACATCTGACCATATCAAACGATGTATTCAGCGCAGTGTGTTGTGTGTCATTATACTCTCACCATGACTGTGTGTGTTTATACACGCTCATGTCAACATCCTCAAATGCCGCAGCATTCCAGAGCACAAGGACATTCCGCATAGTTAGACACACTCAAAAATGTGTCTGCTTCAGGATATACGGCTCTCTGGAGAAAGACCGTTTTTAAAGGGCCTGATATTGGGAAAACAGAGACGGAGATGTCAAACCAACACTACCATGAGCTGTGTGCCAGAGAGGGAAAATCAAAAGTCAATAATACACTTTATTAGTCGTCCTAAAGCCAGACGACATTATTAAAAGATGATTGTTGTGCACTGTCTGCATCGGCAGCTATCTTCTAATCATCGTGGTTCTTCACATGGGACTGATTTGGGACCTCCTACAATGTGCACTGGAGATGAGGCGCATAACTGAGCCAAATAAAGATGCTAATAATAATAATAACTTTGCCAAGCATAAACATGCAAAACACATGCACAAAAATTAGTGAAAGCGCCTATGATGCACTACAAAGCTCTCTTCTAGGGGGCGTTCACACTTGGCAGGTTTGGTTGGATTAAAACGAACTCCGTTGCAATTGCTCTGTTAGTGCGGTTCATTTGAACAAGTGTGAATGCTGTCAAACAAGCGGACCGAGACCGCCTGAATAGTGGGTTTGGGCTTCCAAATGAACTCTGGTGAGGATCGATTGATATATGAACGCAACATGCACCAAAAACAGGAAGTAATTTGCAGGAAGCAATACTGATCTCAAGCATACCTGGTTCTTCTCATCATAGGAGCGATGTTGCCCATTACAGTTCGGGACAGGTGTCAGAACCGCCCGTCAGACATCCTTGCAGCATATCTTCATTTGTGTGTGCAACGGAGGAATTCCTGTCGCTGTTTTGACTCCTTTACACATTTTATTAACTCTTCGTTTGTTCTCAGCTGGTAGAAATACCCCCATATATACATATATACATCCAACGAGTGCGTGTCGCCAGCAGCAGCATTGTTTTGAACGATCGTAAGTTCTGTCAGGAAATATACATCATAAAAGCTGTCCAATCAGGTCGTGACTTTTCCCTGATGCCTTTGATTTTGTATCGTTAGCTTCAGTGTTAAAAATGCCAGTGTGAACGCTACATGAACCAGGACTAAATGTAGCATTATCATTTTTGGTCCGGACCCAGAGGACCAAGAGAACCGAACTACAAGTGTGAACGCACCCTTAAAAAAGCAGTCATGCTGCACTGCAGATGTGCAGCCAAACACAGATGTTTCCTACCGCAATATTTACCTCCTTAACGTTGCGAAATCGTTATTACTGAAGGAGCAAACGCACAGAATGCTGCTTATGAAAATATAGGATAGTTTTGTGATTTTTTGTGACCATTTTTAGCAAATAAATTATTATTGCGGCAGTTTCCTGGTGAAATGAACACTAGAGGCGCTACAAAAACAATCACTTTATTCACTCAAATCATGATTAAAATATTCATAAACACTTACTTTTTACTGAACACTATCTTATGATGTCTGAACACTTTTACTATAACACACGACTTATTATGATCAGATTGTGCTCGACTGATGGAGCGTTGCACTTGTGATGTAAAGGAGCGGGTACGAGTCCTGAAGAGCACACGAGTCGAGTGTTTTTCATCTCACATCGTTGAGGTTTAGGCTGAAGGTTTAGGGTAGAGAGGTCATTTTAAATAGATTTAGTTGATTAAAAACTCAGTACAGCATTACCTATAAAACATGTTTTATTCACGAGTTCAGTCTGTCTCTGTGAAACTAGCACTGAAGAAAAAACAAAGCCACAAAATTAGCCTAAAAGAAAGAAAGAGGACACAAGAAGAGTTTTATTTGAACTCTGAGATCATTATTGCGGAAGCAGCAAACGCACAGAGTTGCTTTCACAAATACTGTCGACTGAAGATGATAATTCAATTACCACGATTCAACATCATAATACAACTGATATCTGTCATATGCAGATGTGAGCAGACGTACATTTGGGTTTATTGAGCGAACGGAGCGAGTCGGGTTACACAAGGACACAAACATGATGACACCTCACTTAACACATTTGCCATCATGTGGAAGTTCAGCAGAACAAATTTAAAAAGACACGGTCAATACAAGAAATTAATTAGCAGCAGGACAGGAGTAAGCTACCAGCGCTCGCTCAGAGCAGACACGTGATTCATACCAGCATACAGAGAGAGAGAGAGAGAGAGAGAGAGAGACAGAGAGAGAGAGAGAGAGAGAGAGAGACAGAGAGACAGAGAGAGAGAGAGAGAGCGAGAGAGAGAGAGAGAGAGAGAAAGACAGAGAGACAGAGAGAGAGAGAGAGAGCGAGAGAGAGAGAGAGAGAGAGAGAGAGACAGAGAGAGAGAGAGAGAGAGAGAGAGACAGAGAGACAGAGAGAGAGAGAGAGAGAGAGAGAGACAGAGAGACGAGAGAGAGAGAGAGAGAGAGAGAGAGAGAGAGAGAGAGAGAGAGAGAGAGAGAGAGACAGAGAGACAGAGAGAGAGAGAGAGAGAGAGAGAGAGAGAGAGAGAGAGAGAGAGACAGAGAGAGAGAGAGAGAGAGAGAGAGACAGAGAGACAGAGAGAGAGAGAGAGAGCGAGAGAGAGAGAGAGAGAGAGAAAGACAGAGAGAGAGAGAGAGAGAGAGAGAGACAGAGAGAGAGAGAGAGAGAGAAAAAAGAGAAAGAAAAAATAGACAAAAAAAGAAAAATACATTAAAATTAAAAAGACCAAAAGAAAGAAAAAAAGAAAAAGAAATTAAAAATACTGAAAATCTTGAATTAAAGAAAAGTAAAATACAAAAAAATAAGAAAGAAAAAGAAATAAAACAAAGAAAAAAGACAGAAATAAATTACAATATAAAAGAAAAAAATAACATTTTGAATTAATGAAAAAGACAATAAAGAAAAGAAATGAAGAGAAATGAAAAACATTAAAAAGACCAAAAGAAAGAAAAAAAAGAATAAGACAAAATTAAAATTTTGAATTAAAGACAAAAAATTAAGAAAGAAAATGAAATAAAACAAATAAAGAAAAAAGACAGAAAGAAAAGAAAGGATTTTTTTTAAATAAATTAAAAAGAAAATGAAAAAAGACAGAAAGAAAAAAGTCAAAATTTTGAATGAAATAAAAAGACAAAAAATAAAAGAAAAATGAAAGGCAAAATATTGAAAAGAGAAAATTTTTTTTAGAAAACATTAAGAAAAGTAACAAAAAAGAAGGAAAATAGAAAATAAAAAATAAAAATAAATTTAAAAAAGACGAAAAAGAAAGAAGCAGCTGTTCGGGTCACGCCAGGAGCGGATCACAGACGCACTCACTCGCCCCGCAGGAGCGCCGGTTTACTCAACGTTTTTATGGTAAAAAAGTTTTATGCGTTAAGAACATAAAAGACGTTTTCTCACGGTTTCTCCATTTACTTCATTTAAAAGTTATTTTAGTTAATTAATCTAGTTAATTAAGTTAATTAAAAAGTACACAATATCCAAAAATATGTAAAATATGTTTACATTGTGGTCTTATGAAGTGCTGTTTATTTCCTAACATTAGTATTCGCTAGTGCTGTCAGTCAAATAAAATTTATTAATCGCGATTAATTGCATATTTTTTCCATACTCGCGATTAATCGCATATTTCATCCATGGTCGCGATTAATCACATATTTTACCCATAGGCGCGATTAATCGCATATTTTATCCATAGGCGCGATTAATCGCATATTTTTATCCATAGGCGCGATCAATCGCACATTTTATCCATAGGCGCGATTAATCGCATATTTTATCCATACTCGCGATTAATCGCATATTTTACCCATAGGCGCGATTAACCGCACATTTTATCCATGCTCGCGATTAACCGCATATTTTACCCATAGGCGCGATTAATCGCGTATTTTATCCATACTCGCGATTAATCGGACATTTTATCCATAGTCACGATCAATCGCATATTTTGGCCATAGCCGCGATTAATTGTAGATTTTGAAAGTGCTGAAATTTGACTACTGTAAATATACTTATTTTCCTGACAAATTGCATTTATTTCCATCTTAGGAAAGAAAACAAAACAATATGTAACAACACTACACTCAAAACGCTTTACACAGTGAACGGGACTCTCCTCGACCACCAGGACCGCCATCGGGAGAACCGAGCGGGCCGGCCGCAAAACGTGCCGAATGGGCCGCGATAAGCTAAAACGAGCCACTGCGTTATGCAGAACGGACCACAAAATGCCGCCGCGTTATGCAGAAAAGGACAGTGAACGCCCCCCCGCTCAACTTTTGGTTCAGTTCTTTGTAAAATCCCGGGACGATTTCTCTTCCCAGTCCTGCCTGAACTCCGGTATTTACACTGTCAGTCATATCAGTTCTGATGTGTTGTTGCTATAGTAACCGAAGCACGAGCTGTAAAGGCACAGCCCTCTTCCGGAAAGGGGGCGGGGGGGAGCAGCAGCTCATTTGCATTTAAAGAGACACACACGAAATCAGCGTGTGTTTGATTCAACCCAAAAAGAGGCGTTTATAACATGATGTAATAAATGATCCGTGGGGTATTATGAGCTGAAATTACACACACACATTCTGGGGACACCTGAGACTTATATTACAGACTGTAAACAGGGGCAAAGTCATAATCAGTGATGTCCAGTGACACTTTTGTACATGCCATACATTGGGGTGCATGCAGCTTAACTGACACGATTGTCATGTCAAAGATGTTTAAGGTTTTAGTTTAAGTTTACTAAATTAGCCAACATGTGTTTTACCCCCGTTCTGCACTGCTTGACTCTTGAAATAAAACTGTATTAATTGAAAGTTTACTGAGAGAATAACGTTTGGGCTCTGGTAAGTAAACCGCAGCATCACTTTATCGTCCCACAGCAGAGCTCATTGAAGTTATATGGGTTTTTCGTCACAAATATGGTGGCACGGCCACACAGTGACATCACATAAAAAAGGATGATACCAGTAATTACACCACAAGAGGTGTGGCTTGGGTCATGGATGTTTATTAGGTCGGTGAGCCATGTGGGACATGTGTTCACTCAGTTCAAGGGGTTTAACTGGTTAACCTGGTCCAACTTGCCCCAGCTGTAAGACGCTGTAAGATGCTATCTACACCATTATGATGGATGATTACAGTTTGGCTTCTTTCTCTGTAGCTGGACTCTATTATATGGATTTATGCAAGAGTTCAGCATCATATCGCGTTTTTTGTGTGAACGCAACATTCTAAAAATCTCCATTGTGTTTCCACTGACCGCTACAGCAAGAATGTGGAATACAACCGCACAAACACGACTGAGGGCGATTATAAAATATCTGGGGTAAAACCCGAAAGCCCAAAAACATTTAAAATATGCCTCTTTCCACCGAGAAACCCTCCAAACCTCTCCGAAGATGATTGAAGCCAGTCGAAAGGCTCACTCGCATACTGAAGCAGAAAATCTGGCGGTAATTTTCTTAAATAATGACCATGGAATGTAATTTTATCAAACATGCGCGAGAGCAAATCTGTTCCCGTGATGAGGGGAAAAGTCATAATTAAACTCTTAATTCCAGAACAGTTTTCGTTTGAACGTCCGAGTGTTGTGAAATGGAGCTGGCGACAGGCCGTGTTATTGTAGGAGAGACTTCAGACGACTTCAGCTCCACAGACACGGATCTTAGAGAAACACATTAATCTGTTTTAATAACATATCGCACAGTGTATTCATCATAACAGTGCACTGATGAGAGCAGGATAAAAACAATAAAAAAGGAAAAGTAAATCCTGATGGGAAAATATCCGCTCTGTCAAGAGAACCGCGGAAAACTGACAACTGTGAACATTGGAGGAAAATGGGCCTGACATAAATATTTAATTCAGAAGTTTGGCAGAACAAATTCACTAGAATCTCTCAAACGCTTTAATTTGCTTCATCGACTGGGATGCTGTTTTTTACACCAGCTAAAAGTCATTAAATCAGCCAATCAACAACAGCTTATAACGTGTTGCTATTGCTGTTACTGTTACAATATCAGTGTAAATAACACATTAAACAAATGAATATTTCAATTAAAGGTGTCATGAATTGGATTATATATTATTAGTGGTGCTAAAGTCACTATTGTTCTCTTACATACTTATTATTCCACACAAATATTAAATTTGGCGCGCTACTCCTCCCGCAGCTTTTGTCACAGACCCCTGAGTGAGGCATCAAATCGTGCGGCTCGTTGAGGAGAGGTGTGCTATATCTTTTCTAAGCGATCGGGTGTACGATGTGCGCACAGCGGACGAAAAAGTGGCCAAATTGAAAATTAAGTCCCGTTGACTTTACATTGCGGAATGTTCCGAAATTGAAATCCCAAATGACGTTTTCACACACACAGACAAAAAAGGGCCTGTCAGCCCTGCGTCTCTCTCTCTCTCTCCCTCAGAGGATTTATTTTATCAAGCAGCCAATAAGTAATGACCTAAAATCTTCATAGCCACACCCTAAAACATGCTAAAAACATGATAGCATCGCCTAGCGAAGTGCTACAACATGCAAAAAACGTGCTAGCATCGTGCTATCAAATGCTAGCATCGCCTAGCGAAGCGCTAAAACATGCTAAAAACGTGGTAGCATCATGCTAACACATTCTAGCATTGGCTTATGAATCGCTAGAACATGCTAAAAACGTGCTAGCATCATGCTAACACATAATAGCATCGCCGACCAAAGCGCTAAAACATGCTAAAAACGTGTTAGCATCATGCTAACAAGCATAGAGGTGGTGTAGCGTAGTGGCTAGAACACAGGGCTGCTAATCAGAAGGTCGCTGGTTCGATCCCCACAGTCACCACCATTGTGTCCTTGAGTAAGGCACTTAACTCCAGGTTGCTCCGGGGGGGATTGTCCCTGTAATAAGGACTCTGTAAGTCGCTTTGGATAAAAGCGTCTGCCAAATGCATAAATGTAAATAAATGTAATGCTAACACATAATAGCATCGCCTACCGAAGCGCTAAAACATGCTAAAAAAGTGCTAGCAACATGCTAACACATACTAGTATCGCATAGCGAAGAACTAAAACATGCTAAAAACGTGCTAGCATCATGCTAACACATGTAGGCATCACCTAGCGAAGTGTTAAAACATGCTAAAAACGTGCTAACAACATCCAACATGCTAACACATGCTAGTATTATGCTAACGCATGTTAGCATTGCCTAGGGAATTGCTAAAACATGCTAAAAACGTGCTAGCATCGCCAAACAAAGTGCTAAAACATGTTAAAAACGTGCTAATATCATGCAAACACATGCTAGCATCGCCTAGCGAAGTGCTAAAACATTCTAAAAACCTGCTACCATCATGAAAAACACATGCTAGCAACATTCTATGGCCTTAATTTTAGTGCTTAGAAAATGCTATTTGACAAGTTTTGCCACGGCAAGCTCCACTCACATTTTCTTCAGGAAATGTACCTATCTAGTTTTATAATGTTCCTTGAGGTCTACTGATAATGTTAGTGTGATAGACATATGTAGAGCGGAGGGGGGGCGGGGCCGGGCTGGAACAATGCACGCCTGGTCCCCAATCAGCCAGATGGGGGCGCGCGGGGGATAAAGGCGGCCGGTGACGACGGTTCGAGAGAGAGAGAGAATGACATGCAGCTGCTCTGTGTGTTTATGTTTGTGTGTTTTCCGTTCAGTTTATCATTAAACTATTATTTATATTGCCAAGCCGGTTCTCGCCGCCTCTTTCCCTTATACCCGCTTTACATTGCTGCCGAAACCCAAAAGGAGGACGGCTGCCTGTCGCAGAGTCCTCGACACTGCCGTCCGCCCAGGGGAGCACGGCTGCCATCCGCCGTGGTACGGAGTAGCCCGACCGCTCAGACACGGGCCGAGTGGGAACTGGACTGCTCGCCTGCCTGGAGCGGTAGGGCCGCTGCCAGGGGCGGAGGAGTGCCCTGTTGTCTCCCAGAAATGCGGAGGGGTCGAGAGGACCGCAGTCCGCGAGGGGAGGAGGGAAGCAACTCTCCAACCGTCTGGAGCGGTAGGGCCGCTGCCAGGGGCGGAGGAGAGTCCCCACGGGTTGCCAAGAACGCTGAGGGGCGTTCTGTCCGCTGGGGATCAGTTTGACTCCGGTCCACCTGGGGAGGAGCGGCTGCCATCTGCCTGAGAGCGTGGAGGAGTGATCCGGGACCATGTGATGCTGCATCTGTCTCGCTCTCTCTCTGTCGCTCCATGTTGGCCTTTATCCCTCGGCTATATTGTTTTGTTGTTTTTACCCTCCTGCGTCCTCCCAGGTCGACCAAGGTGGGGATGACCCGCCGGCAGACAGGGCGCAAGGCACTTTGCCCACAAAACTGTCGGCGATCTATATTGGAACTATAATGGCAGTGATGTCAGCCACTCACTTTCTTAATGTTGGGATCCTTGCGAAGCAAATAAAAGAAATCTAGTTTCACAAAAATTATTTTACCGCTCCACTGTAACCGCAAGACCTACAGGCCTAAGCAGTGTCGACGATAAAGTATCTGTTTATGCTGATGTAATACCTCACTATGACGTAATAGCGAGGAGGAAGTAGAGAACAAGCCATTTTGGCACCTCGGTTCCAATAAAGCCTTTTTGTCGACTAACAAAGACGTTTTCGGTTCTGAAATTTACAGTATGTTTTTATAGTGGCACACAGTTGCAAGTTGAATCGGCGTTTCG
>JAVLUX010000018.1:1630000-1655000 GCA_032164185.1 Moxostoma hubbsi
ACTACACACACACATTCTGGGGACACCCGAGACTTATATTACAGACTGTAAACAGGGGCATAACAGGTCTCCTTTAAGAAAAATTGGCTTTTTTATGATGAAGAAATATAGCATGAAGCAACTAGTTGAAAATAAATAATAATGGATTTGCTTTATTATTAAACTTCATTTGATCAAGTGTGGTGAGGGGGCAGTTTATCCCACACTTGGCACGACTGTATACCACATCAACGGAGGAAAAGAAACAGCATTTGTACTCATTAACATATTTTACCGATGTAAAAACAGAATGATTTGATGCTGTATTTGAGCGATAGTGTCGATGTAATCTCTGCGATCACAGCAGGAGTTAAACTGTTATCCGCATCATTACAGACGGATAGAATTACATGTTTACATTACAACTCATCGCGGGTGCACCAAACGCTCCAAATGATCTCATGCACCCAACTTACTCTTAGTCAACACACAGTGAGAGCAGCTGTTCTCGGCCCAGCGTGCAAACGAGCAGCTCACTGACAGATTAACTCTCGCCTTGTTTCACTCAAACTGACTGACAGTGGCACAACCGAACTTCTGAGATGTCCTGCGGTGGACAAACACCTGTGCAAAGCTCAGAGGTGCTCGTGCAATATGCGAATATCACCAACGAGTCGCTGAATGCAGTGGTGGCATCCCGCCCAGCGGTGGGTAAACGCAGCGGATAAAAGCGCGATTCTGGGTCTCACAACCCGCAGTGCGGTTCTCAGTCAGGTCCATTAGGTTTAGTCCACTCCTGCAGGAGTTTGTGAGAACTTTAGACGATCACAGACAGGAAATGGCCGCTGAAACGCAGATCTGCTGATCTGAAGGGATGTTTCGGCGTGACTGAAGGACTTTCGGTGGCATTGTGAACACGAGCTGCTTTGAGGGGCTCAGAGGGAGATCAGGTACTGAGGAGACGCCAGCGTGTGGATTAGAGACAGAATGAATGAAGCGCAGGAAGTTGGGTCAAAGTTTCTATAGGAGCTTTTGGAAATGTTAATGAGACTTTGAGTCAGATTACACGGCTGGGCTTAAAGTCAGATGCACTTTGGGGTGGCACACAATAGCAGAGGCGCTGTGAGGATCAAGGGCAGCGGTTTACTCACTGTGACTCACGGTACGAGCGTTCCAGCCTAAGTACAAGAAAAGCACAAGATGGCAAATCCGCACATTTTTACATTTTTACTTCATATCAACTGAAGAACACTGAGTAACAAAATCTCAGATGATTATTGACAGACGTCAAATGTTGCAGAAAACTGGTTTGGAAACACTTTGGTCGAGACAGTTGGCATTAACGCAAAAATGTAGTGTCACATGACAGAGTTTGCCCCAATCGTTAGCCTGTGTTACCATGACAACAGTATTGAAAGCCGATTTATTGTACATGATTATGGATTGATCTTTACGGCATATAGATCCGATCTGCACACAAATATCTCGTGCACATTGAACAAATGATTGGCCGCTGTTTTGCTTTTTCACACCATTCACAATAACACACGACAGTCACAGAATTACCCACAATACAAAAAACATCATTTCTGTGCACAAAGATGTTTTAAATAAATAATAAATACACAATACTAGCAGAAAATCATCAGTGCTTTTTTTTACACTTACAGCCCAATTCTTTTAAATTAACTAGTTTTACATTAAATTAAAACAATTAATTACCAAACATAAAAAGCATTAAATTAAAAAAATTAATTACCAAACGAAAAAAGCATAAAATAAAAAAATTTATTACAAACAAAAAAAGCATTAAATTAAAAAAATTCATTACTAAACGAAAAAAGCATTAAATTAAAAAAATAATTACAAACGAAAAAATAATTAAATTAAAAAAATTAATTACCAAATGAAAAAAGCATTAAATTAAAAAATTAATTACCAAACGAAAAAAGCATAAAATAAAAAAAATTAATTACCAAACGAAAAAAGCATAAAATAAAAAAAATTAATTACCAAAAAATAATTAAATTAAAAAAATTAATTACAAACGAAAAAATAATTAAATTAAAAAAATTAATTACCAAACGGGAAGTCAGGATGGGGCCCTGCGATGGACTGGTGACCTGTCCAGGGTGTACCCCGCCTTTCGCCCAAAGTTAGCTGGGATAGGCTCCAGCCCCCCGCGACCCTGTACAGGATAACCGGTTGTCGATGGATGGATGGATGGATGGATTACCAAACGAAAAAAGCATTAAATTAAAAAAAAATAATTACCAAACGAAAAAAGCATTAAATTAAAAAAATTAATTACCAAATGAAAAAAGCATTAAATTAAAAAAATTAATTACCAAACGAAAAAAGCATAAATAAAAAAATTAATTACGAAACGAAAAAAGCATAAATAAAAAAATTTATTACCGAACGAAAAAAGCATTAAATTAAAAAAAATTATTAAAAAATTTGTCCAATGCCGAGTTCACTTTTTAACCCTCTTTAACACTCTTTACCTCGGATCACATTTACTGCTGCTTCAGAAAATGTAAATTTGCATTATGACGCTAAAATAAATTTGAGATAATGATCAAGTTCAGTTGGTGGTTAAAAGTCGCTGGAGAAATATGTAGGACATGATGCAGTTGTGATGCTTTAGATTAGATGATATATTGAAATATTGAATATGAGGAATGTATCATACATGTAACACTGATATTACACGCATCAATGTTTCTTTAATATCTGTCACACATCATAAACACATCCATGATGATCCTGAGACTGACACTGGAAGTTTCCCACAATACTTGCTGCAGGTTGCAGCTTGAACAGGGTCATGATGATCCGCTTTTGGGTCGTAACCGATGGCAACCAGCGACAGCCGCAACATCAGGACCGATATTACAGTCCAATCAGAAGGGCAACAAAAAAAAGTACGTTGCTAAATAAGGACCACAACAACCATGAGGATGTGAGTTTATGTGCTTGGCGAATCAGACAAGCAATGTAGTTTATATGTAAAACGGCATCAAATGCATTTAAACTGGGTAAAGTTGTACCCTGAAATCAACCCCTATTTAGGGCGCATGATTAACCTATAACCCCTCACAGATGTGCTCGTCCATAGACATTCAGTCTAATGTTCAGTTCAAGCAACACCCTCATTATTTCATTGAATATCTCGGCCTCTGAGTGGACTACAAGCTCAATCTAGGGGTCATTAGAAAGATGAGATCCTCCCCTTTGTGATTGTTTATAACATTTGATCATCAATAGTTGAAAACATATTTTCTGATGATTTGATTTGCATGCTTTTCTTTCTGGATGGCATATTTCGTTCTGGACATCTAAGATATAACATTGGATTATTCAGCCAAGCAAGCTCACAGACAAGTAAACAATGGCTCACTTTTTAGAGAACTTCCTAAGGTTAAAGCAGATATCATTTTAGCTATTTGGGGCTTATAGCAGCAGTTATTGGAGCATAAAAGAGATGTTTGTATTTGATAACAGAAATCATATTTCACTTTGTGATTCTTTTGAGAATCTTCTATGGTATTAGTGCAATATATATATATATATATATATATATATATATATATAGTGGCACTTATTTGCGACGCGGATGCTTTTAAGGATTATTTAGTTATTTTAAGCAACATTAATGCAGAAGTGATGGTTATCTATGAAAAGTTCAGACTCTAAGCTTTCAAACGACACCACATACGCCTGATTTTCAGTGCATTCAGAAAGTAATGAGACACCTTCACTTTTTTACATTTTGTTATGTTGCAGCCTTTTGCTAAAATGCTTTAAATTAGTTTTACATGAGTATTCAGACCCTGCTGTGGGGGTGTTTTTCAGCGGCAGGGACTGGGGACTGGTCAGGGTTGAAGGAAAGCTGAATGCAGCAAAATACAGAGAAATCCTTAATGAAACCTGCTCCAGAGCGGTCAGGACCTCAGACTGGGCTGTAGGTTCACCTTCCAACAGGACTATGACCCTAAGCACACAGCTAAGACAACGCAAGGGTGGCTATGGGACAACGCTGTCCTTGATTGGCCCAGCCAGAGCCCAGGATTGAACCCGATTGAACATCTCTGGAGAGATCTGAAAATGGCTGTGCACTGACTCGACAGTCCCCATCCAACCTGACAGAGCTCAAGAGGATCTGCACAGAAGAATGGCAGAAAATCCCCAAATCCAGGTGTGCAAAGCTAGTCGCATCATACCCCAAAAGACTATAATCGCTGCCAAAGGTGCTTCAACTAAGTACTGAAGGGTCTGAATACTTACGCCAATGTGACACTTCAGTTTTTCCATTTTAATACATTAGCAAAGTTATCCAAAATCTGTTTTTTGCTTTGTCATTATGGGGTATGGAGTGTAGATTGATGTGGGAAAAAAATGGATTTAAAGCATTTTAGCATAAAGCTGAAATGAGACAATGTGAAAAAATGAAGGGGTGTGAATACTTTCGCACTGTAGATATATGAGGACTTGAGAGCATTTTAAGCATAAACTGTTTTTGCAATATAGCCCCCAGTTAATGAAACATGCATTCCTGTTGACGTAGTACATTAACACCTAAAAACAACTCGCTTCTGGCGCCACCCTGTGGACAGTGGCCATATGTTCAACTACACTTCCAGCTTAGGCCACTGGGAGCAGTCATTTCAATTTCGATGAGCTTTTCAACGGTAAATACAACACTGTAGTGGCGTTCATGAGCACTTATCTCGTAAACATGACAAATGACTCCGCTATGACTCAAATGCAGCGCGTTTAGAAAGGCAGAAGGTTTATGAGTCGAGTCGTGAGGCACTGTAGAGGTTTGCTTGAGGTCGCACATAAATGGGTTTGGTAAGTTCACGACATTTAAACACTCTTTTCATTGAATTTGTTTCAAGCTAAAATTAAACATTAAGTTTGATGTGGTTTAAGGCAAAGAGCAACAATCCTGCGTAGAGAGACTGTGTGTGTGAATGATAAATACACTTGTACTGTCCCAGAGCTAATCTGAGCAACTAAAGCCACTGAACTCATTAAACACACACACACACACACACACACACACACACACACACATCAAAGCTAGAGAGAAACACACACAAAAGCACATTTTTAACCACAGATTTTGCAGTGAAAATGTGCTACTTTATATTTCCTCAAAAAACACAAAACCCTGATATTTGATACATGTGCTCACAGAGATCGGGGGAGGAAACAGTCACTGATGCTGATGTGAGCTGTTACTGCCCTGCCTTACAATACTGATGCACCTTTCCATAAATTTAAAACTCATTACATTAATGGAGTCCATTATAGTGACCGTGCAGAGAGAGAGAGAGACATAAGGAAACAGAGAGAGAGAGAGAGACATAAGGAAACAGAGAGAGAGAGAGAGAGAGAGACATAACGATACAGAGAGAGAGAGAGAGACATAAGGAAACAGAGAGAGAGAGAGAGAGAGAGAGAGAGAGAGACATAAGGAAACAGAGAGAGAGAGAGAGAGAGAGAGAGACATAAGGAAACAGAGAGAGAGAGAGAGAGAGACATAAGGAAACAGAGAGAGAGAGAGAGAGATTTGCAAGATTTGCAAGATTTGCAAGATTTGTAGTATCCTGTAGAAACCTGCGGGACAACCAGAACTCAACCAATAACAACACATGATGTATCGATGACCCCTGACCCCAATCCCCCCCCCCCCCCCCCCCCCCGTTACTGACCCCATATGTTGCATTAATGCTATTTATTTATATTTATTATTGTTGTCATGTCTTAGTTTAGTTCCTGTTTTGTTTTTGTATGTAATTGCTTTGGCAATACAAAATGTCTTTGTCATGCCAATAAAGCTCGTTAAATTGAAAATTGAAATTAAATTGAGAGAGAGAGAGAGAGAGACATAAGGAAACAGAGAGAGAGAGACATAAGGAAACAGAGAGGGGGGAGAGAGAGAAGGGGGGAGAGAGAGAGAGGGGCAGATAGAGAGAAGGGGGAGAGAGAGAAGGGGGAGAGAGAGAAGGGGGGAGAGGGCCAGATAGAGAGACATAAGGAAACAGAGAGAGAGAGACATAAGGAAACAGAGAGGGGGGAGAGAGAGAAAAGGGGGGAGAGAGAGAGAGGGGCAGATAGAGAGAAGGGGGAGAGAGAGAAGGGGGGAGAGAGAGAGAAGGGAGGAGAGAGAGAGAGAAGGGGGGAGAGGGCCAGATAGAGAGACATAGGGAAACAGAGAGAGAGAGAGACATAAGGAAACAGAGAGGGGGGAGAGAGAGAAGGGGGGAGAGGGGCAGATAGAGAGAGAGAGACATAGGGAAACAGAGAGAGAGAGAGAGAAAGAAAGAAGGGGGGAGAGAGAGAGATAGACAGACATAGGGACACAGAGAGAGTGAGAGAGAGAGAGAATTGAATTGAATTGAATTGAATTGAGAGAGAGAGAGAGAGGGGCAGAGAGAGAGAGAGAGGGGGGGGGGGGGGGGGTGGAGAGCAAGTCTGCCCCCTTGCGAGTGTATCACTGATATATCAGTATCACCATCATCTGTGATGTTTATTCCAGATACATTTAAGATCTGCAGTCACTAGTGTGCATCCTCGGGATTCAAAGAAACCTCTTACACAAAGCAGTAAACTTCTACCATTCATAAACCACTCAGAACACCCTAGCAACCACCTAGCAACCATCCGTAACATTATATCATCGTGCAGAAAGTTTTGCACAGTCCAACACAACTCGCATCGTCTTCAGAAGGGTTGTGATGTCTCCAACATGAGTGAAATGTGTTTCATGGTCAGAATGTCTTTGAAGAACAAGAGAGTCGCCGACGCTGAATGAAGCAGGAACACACCGACTCTAACGTCCATGTGAAGCTCTTCACGTTCTCTATATAAACACACACAACATCAGAGGGAGAACACACACAACTGAATGTAGGTGGAGACGTTTCATCACACAATAAACGGACGACAAGTGTGTTTCTCCACTAATCAAACTTTTATTAACCATGAGGTACGTGATTTCATTTTTCCATCAGGTAAAGCACACAGTCTCCATCTCTCGACACCTACGTCTCCGTTCAATGTGTTCACTTGTTTATGAAAACATCAACTTTCATTAACGTCCTACAAATGACTTTAATCAAGAACTGCGTTAATGTAAAAGATTCGGTTTCTCGCAGGAGTAATCACACCTAAATGAAACATCTGTCACTATTTACTCATCCTCAGGTCATTCCAAACCCATAGGCTGGGAACACATATGGAGAATATTCAGAGAATGTTCACACAGCTCTTTTCCATATAACAACAGTTCATGGTGACCAAAAACGTTACATTATGGGGGTCTGGGTATCTCAACGAGTATTGCCGCTGACTATCACACCTGGAATCGCGAGTTTGAATCCAGGCCGTGCCGAGTGACTCCAGCCGGGTCTCCTTAGCAACCAAATTGGCCCGGTTGCTAGGGAGGCTAGAGTCACATGGGGTAACCTCCTCGTGGTCACTATAACGTGGTTCTCGCTCTCGGTGGGGCGTGTGGTGAGTTGTGCGTGGATGCCCCGGAGAATAGCGTGAAGCCTCCACACGCGCTACGTCTCCACGGTAACACGCTCACGGGTTCGCCCCTTTTCTCCCCAATCTGTAACGCACAATTCCCAATGCGCTCTAAGTCCTCGTGGTGGCGTAGTGACTCGCCTCAATCCGGGTGGCGGAGGACGAATCTCAGTTTCCTCCGCGTCTGAGACCGTCAATCCACGCATCTTATCACGTGACTTGGTGAGTGCGTTACCACGGCGACGTAGTGCGTGTGGAGGCTTCACGCTATTCTCTGCAGCATCCCATGCACAACTCACCACACGCCCCACCGAGAGCGAGAACCACATTATAGCGAACATGAGGAGGTTACCCCATGTGACTCTACCTTCCCTAGCAACCGGGCCAATTTGGTTACCCCATGTGACTCTACCTTCCCTAGCAACCGGGCCAATTTGGTTACCCCATGTGACTCTACCCTCCCTAGCAACCGGGCCAATTTGGTTACCCCATGTGACTCTACCCTCCCTAGCAACCGGGCCAATTTGGTTACCACATGTGAATCTACCCTCCCTAGCAACCGGGCCAATTTGGTTACCACATGTGACTCTACCCTCCCTAGCAACCGGGCCAATTTGGTTACCCCATGTGACTCTACCCTCCCTAGCAACCGGGCCAATTTGGTTGCTAAGGAGACCCGGCTGGAGTCACTCAGCACGCCCTGAATTCAACCTTTTTGATTTCAGAAAATGTACTTAATCGCTGGTAATCCTGAACACGGTGCAACAAGAATTTTCACTCTAAAGTAGCAAAAGCCCAACGTTTGTGAATCAGAGGCACATTAAAAACACATCAATTATATCAAAGTTGACAGATCGTTCATTTACTCGCTTCAAAACGACAAAGAATGCTTCCACATTCAAATATGCCATTTGATGAAACACTGTTACAGTAACACATCATAGTAACACACAAATGAATGTTTTAAGGAACAATCATTTGCAGGATAAATGCTCTTACGTCCACAGCATTATCCAATTTTACAGAACGTTCATTTAAAGAAGATGAGCACGACTCTTAATTCGTCCAAACAGCGGACGCACATTTAGGTCCTCATTTAATATCAGAGCCTCTGATTAAAGAAAAGAGCATCTGTCTGGAACGATAAATTAAACAGCATTCACTTGTGCTTACATTTTCTTCTCGGCGTGCATTTATCACTCGAGCACACAAAGAGGCTTGTCTGCACTACACTGAAGGAATGCATCACTTAAAAGCAGCTGACGAAGTTTTGGAGCAAGTTTACTGTCGGCGGAAGCTCTAAAAAACACAATAAAAACACAAAGTCTTTACTTCCAAATATCAAGAGCAATTAGAGGCAGAGAGGGATGAAGAGAGGATGAGGAGTGTGTTTATGGGCAGATGGATGAACAGACAAACAGTGGGAGTAAACCTCATCAGGATGGACTCATAAAAACGGATCCTGGGCCCTGAAAAGGTGAACGGTACAATACAAGACAGAGCTGACATTGATACAGGAGTTTAACATCTATTTCCCAAAGACGTGACCTTTCCATCACACGTCATTGGACCAATAACTTACAAATCCGATGTACATGGTGACCTCGTGCGACCCCAGGTCCCCATTGTATTTTGGCTTTGCTATACGCGACACATAATTCATTTAAATTGACTGAATACACTTCGTGAGACTCTAGACTGTCATTTAAAGGGTTAAACGTGACAAAAACGTTCCGTCGATTTCCGTGAAGCGCTACTAAGCACGCAGCGCCAACAAAAGTGCCTCTGTTAAGATATTTCCGCCTGGAGCAGTACGGCCGCTGCCAGGGGCGGAGGAGTGTCCCCACTGATCGCCAGGAACGCAGAGGGGCGTTCCGTCCACTGGGGGTCGGAGGTTTGACTCCGGTCCGCCATTGGAGGATTACCATGTGCCCATGATGCATTAAATAGCACACAGCACACAGCATATAGCATATAGCATACAACATATAACATACAACATATAACATACAGCACATAGCATACAGCATATAGCACATAGCATATAGCATATAGCATACAGCACATAGCATATAGCATACAGCATATAGCACACAGCATATAGCATATAGCACATAGCATATAGCACATAGCATACAGCATATAGCACATAGCACATAGCATACAGCACATAACATATAGCATACAGCATATAGCATACAGCATATAGCATACAGCATATAGTATACAGCACATAGCATACAGCATATAGCACATAGCATATAGCATACAGCACATAGCATATAGCATACAGCATATAGCACACAGCACATAGCATATAGCACATAGCATATAGCACATAGCATACAGCATATAGCACATAGCACATAGCATACAGCACATAGCATATAGCACACAACGTATAGCATACAGCACATAGCATATAGCATACAGCACATAGCATATAGCATACAGCATATAGCATACAGCACATAGCATATAGCACATAGCATATAGCACATAGCATATAGCATACAGCACATAGCACATAGCATACAGCACATAGCATATACCATACAGCATATAGCATACAGCATACAGCATATAGCATACAGCATATAGCATATAGCATATAGCATACAGCATACAGCATATAGCATACAGCATATAGCATGTGGCATACAGCATACAGCATATAGCATGTGGCATACAGCACATAGCATACAGCACATAGCATACAGCACATAGCATATAGCATACAGCATATAGCATACAGCATATAGCATACAGCACATAGCATATAGCACATAGCATACAGCATATAGCATACAGCATATAGAATACAGCATATAGCATATAGCATACAGCATATAGCATATAGCATATAGCACAGTCTACTCGCCTCACTACAAATATTAAAATGTCTCCGAACTTTGATGAGTTTACAAGCTGGCTCAAACCTTGAAGTAATACTCCTGAGATCAATGACAAAACCTAGCGCTGAGTTTGATCGTCTTTGACCTTGTAGAAGAGTCCTGTACATCTTAAGACCCACAGTTTTAACCAAAAACACCAGACTGAAACTGATCATTCTGTGAGCTGTGAGTTTAGACAAATGCAGGGGAAAAGTTCAAGATATGGTTAAAGATTGTGTCCGTTTAAATGAACCCCCGACAGAGTGAAAATAATGCGTCCACAGAACAGCAGACGTCCACAGATGATTGAAAAGACTTGTGCATCATTGGAAAGGCCTGTGCTTTTAGACTCGCACTTGCTTTCTCAACAGTGTGTGTGTGTGTGTGTGTGTGTGTGTGTGTGTGTTTGTATGTGGGTGTTTACACTGGAACGGTTTCCATATTGAATTATTCATTTTAGGTAAGAGTGACACAAATGAAGCTGTGAGAGGTTACGCATCCGTGCAAAAATTTGGTGAGGTTTATATTCCTGGCAGCCGAAACAAGAGCGCAGCGGCCGTACGTTCAGCGTCAGGCCGTGAAACCCCATTAACACATAAATCAGGAACAGGTAGAGCTTTACACACCATTACACACACCGCAAAACATTAGTTGACTTTTGCTTAGATAAATATTTTATTACCTAATGCACCCGTGTTTAATTAATGCATCCCAACCAAAGCTTTAGAGATAAAGAGCGCTTTAGGAACATTTGAATGATTGTGTTCATGCACAGGAGGCACCGCTGAAGGAGTGTTCAACAAAAATCATTCATTCATCTTTAAGTCATTCCAAACTTGTACATGTTTAGCAGAAAGTAGAGTTAGCTTTTTCCATCAAATGAAAAGATATAGTTACAAGGTGCTTTCAAGCTCCGAAAACAGCATAAAAGTAAGAACAACAAAAAACAAGGAGGGTCAAGTGTTTGGTACCATCTTAAAGATGATGTTTAAAATGTTTTAATAATACAGATTATCATCAATTCTGAGACTCTCGGCTTAAGAAACTGCTGACAAATCACAAAAAAACATTGAGCCAAAAATGTATTTATTTTTTCCTTATTTTTCTGATTTGACATTATAGACACACACACACACACACGCACGCGCACGCACGCACACACAAATAGACACACACACATAGCATGCAGACATGATTTTAGTCATGAGATTTCACAGAATGAGTTTCATTCTGTGTCATTTGAGTCATCATTGAGTCTGTGTCATGTATTTGGCGCCATCTCCTGGTGGTCATATGTAACATTGTGCTTCATGTGGATTATCTAATGATCTATACATCTGATTATCTTGTGTGTGGACTCGTTTGAAAGATAATCATCTCATTCAGTTTCATTCTGTGTCATTTGAGTCATCATTGAGTCTGTATCATGTATTTGGCACCATCTCCTGGTGGTCATATGTAACATTGTGCATCATGTGGATTATCTAATGATCTACACATCTGATTATCTTGTGTGTGGACTCGTTTGAAAGATAATCACCTCATTCAGTTTCATTCTGTGCCATTTGAGTCATCATTGAGTCTGTGTCATGTATTTGGCGCCATCTCCTGGTGGTCATATGTAACATTGTGCTTCATGTGGATTATCTAATGATCTATTCATCTGATTATCTTGTGTGTGGACTCGTTTGAAAGATAATCACCTCATTCAGTTTCATTCTGTGTCATTTGAGTCATCATTGAGTCCGTGTCATGTATTTGGCGCCATCTCCTGGTGGTCATATGTAACATTGTGCTTCATGTGGATTATCTAATGATCTATACATCTGATTATCTTGTGTGTGGACTCATTTGAAAGATAATCACTGACTCTAAATAATGATATGGGATATTTTATATTTCGTAAAGTTATAAGCGAAAACACAGCATGTTGGGAATACCAACTTAATTGTCACATACATATACTTAGCTATTACTCGCTATATGAGTAAAACTAACAGTCTGGATGTATTCTGCTCTTCGAGAGCTTTCCAACAACATATGACACATGAATATTTGATGACTTTGATGTATTTACTGATTACAATATTTACAGTGCAATTTTTTAAATAAATTACAGAAAACTTCTGATTCATCTGCTAATTATAAAGCACTTGTTCATTTTTGGTCATAATGTTTGCATGCATTGGAAAGTAGAGCTTCTAAACTTTCAAACGACACCTATTGTGTGTTGGTGTAGTCTGTGGTTATTAATGTATTGACAATATGTTTTGCCTCGCAGGCCCATTATTTAACTCCTCAAAGAGTTAAATAATGACTTTTTATCTAATTTACAAGCTGCCTCAAAGCTTGACGTAATTCTTGTGTGATTAATGACCAAACCTTTGACCTTGTAGAAGCGTCCTGTACATCAGAGTAAAGACCCGTGTTAAATCACACGGTAGTTTCACACATCCTGAATCAAAGCGTGCAAACCGAGAGAGCACAGCTTGAGACCGGATCATAATCAGATTCCCGCATTATTTCCATGCGTCAAATCAACGCGATGAAGCGTGCGAACTCAGTCCAGGGAGCCTTACATAATGTAGTGATTCAGAGCGTCAGTCAGCGGCGTGTTTTCGGTTCATTTCTGAGGGTGTTCTGACCTCTGAGAGGTGAACGTTATGACAAACTCGCTCATACTGTATAAGTGTTTGCTGAACAAACATTTGCACGGGCGAACTCGCGAAGCAACACTGCCAAAGACGCCGTGAGCCGACCCCAAGAAAAACAGGCGACTCGGTGGACATGAATATTTGTTTAACGTCTCGCTTTGCTTGCGTGTGCTTTCAGACGGGCAGCTCGGCCGGTTTTTGTTTTTCCAATCTAAGACTCCGCCCTCACAGAGAACAGAGCTGGACAAATGAATTGACCGATACATTTCTGGATCATAACTTGCAACCTAGTATGAAAGAACAGGACGTCCCAAATCACTGCACGTTTAGACGGTATTGCAATGTCTCGTGCTTCACTTTTCGCCCTCAGCATAAGGTCATCCACATTGCCGTTGACTCTACTTCATCTAAGCGGACATTCATTTAGAGAAAATACAAGCACGGTTACAGCATGCATATCATCAACCTCAGAGCTCATGGTGGCTTTATAACTCGGTGTATGGTGGGATTTTAACTCTCCAATCCAGACTGTTGCGCTCCATTCGCAGACAGCTCAACACTAGCCCGCTGTTGACATCAATTAAGTGTCCATCTGACCTGCTTTTAATTACTATGCATGCCGATTAGAACGTCATGTTTGAGAATAAACCTCAATCTGTCTTGCTGTCATCGGAGTTAATGGGCATCCTTCAGTGAAATGACTGAGAAGATTAAAGAGCCGCAGACAGACTGAAGCAGGAGTCTAACAGCACGTCATCTTTACATCTGACTGACGCTACACATGTAACAACAGCTGTGAAACAGACGACCATGATTAATCACTCAGGCTGTTTTTATAACACTAATACTCACAAATGTTTAGAAGGAAACACAGTAGCATGTAGCGGCATGAGTTTGACCTCTATGAACACGGTTGAAATGACTCGCGGTGCAAACTGATTTGCATGCAAGGCCAAGTTTTTAATTGCAACATGTGTCCAAGTGTGACACCTAATTAAAACCAATTCTTGCATGAGTTAATAATAACGTGGCTCGTCATGCTGAACGGTTACAGAAAAACGAGTTTCATACGATTGCTTACTTCTACAGACGGCATCTGCACACTCAACATCGGGCACTTTGAGCAGTGCATTTTTAGAAAGTCTTGTTAAAAAATGTTCACTAATTGTTTTAATCTGTCTATTAACAATGTGCAACAGTGTGTGTGCATGCATCACATGTCATTTCTAACACATCTCAAATTCTGTATTGAGGAGGTCTGGGTATCTCAGCGAGTATTGACACTGACTATCACACCTGGAGTCGTGAGTTTGAATCCAGGGCGTGCTGAGTGATTCCAGTCAGGTCTCCTAAGTAACCAAATTGGGCCGGTTGCTAGGGAGGGTAGAGTCACATGGGGTAATCAAATTGTCCCGGTTGCTAGGGAGGGTAGAGTCACATGGGGTAACCTCCTCGTGGTGGTGATTAGTGGTTCTCTCAATGGGGCGTGTGGTGAGTTGTGTGTGGATCGTGGAGAGTAGCATGAGTCTCCACATGCTGAGAGTCTCCGCGGTGTCATGCACAACGAGTCACATGATCAGATGCACGGATTGACGTCTCAGAAGTGGAGACAACCGAGATTCATCCACCGCCACCCGGATTGATGCGAGTAACCGTGCCACCACGAGGACCTACTAAGTAGTGGGAATTGGGCGTTCCAAATTGGGAGAAAAAGGGATTCAAAATTCTGTATTGAGTTGATTTCTGTGCTGAAAATGACATTTTTTACCAATTATTTTTTTCATAAAATGTCCAACTATTTTTCTCGCTACAGCTTATTTATAGAGCTAACATGTTATGTATCCTAAATACACACAATTCAATCATATTTTCACTTTTTTTGTGTGTGCATAATTTGGACAAAAATTTTCTTTTTTTACCAAAACATGAATCAAGCCCATATAGTGTATTAATATGGTGTGATACTGTGTGTGAGTTCTGAGAGTGTGTGAAGCAGAGAGAGAGACGGGTTGAGCGAGGGATGAGGATTTATGAAGCTCACACACACAGCGGTGTTCCTCATCAGAGTCCCTCCAAGTCTCACTCGTGTTCCCCCAAAAGGGTTGGCGTAATTTAAGGGCTGTCACACCGGCCATGGTGGGCTCGACTGACAGGCTGAGACTGATGACAGCGAGACCAGGTGGGCCCGAGCTCAACTTTAATGGGTTCAGAACACCTCTTCCTCGCTACTGAAGTTAGATTTTGTATTTGAGCCAGTTTGGCGATTTATTCTGAGATAAGCTCTTAAGATCAGTGTCTCTTTAAACTGGAGCTGAGCTGATGCATTCATGACAAAGATCTGATTCAACAGCCATAAACTACAGGACAGTGATGGTGAATCTACTTCGCAACTAGTTTGTCAAGCAAAAAGCTACTCAAGTATAAAAATAGGAAATAGGAATAGGAATGACGAAGCATTTTAAACCAGAGGAGCGATGATTAAGCAAAGTGAGTGCGAGAGATTGAAACCGCTCACACTGATGCGTGGACGGCTGTGGACGTGTTTGCCGTACTTACCTGCTGATTACTTATAAGTGATGGCACCAGTGCTCCGTGCAATGTTCTGCTGGGAAACCCTGGGATCAGCCATTCATGTGGATGTCAATTAGGCAAATCCGACCTACCTAAACAGAGTTGCAGACCAGGTACACCCGTTCATGGCAACGGTGTTCCCTGATGGCAGTGCCCTCTTTCAGCAGGATAATGCGCCCTGCCACACTGCACACATTGTTTGGGAATGGTTTGAGGAACATGATGAAGAGTTCAAGGTGTTGCCCCGGCCTCCAAATTCCCCAGATCTCAATCCGATTGAGCATCTATGGGATGTGCTGGACCAACGAGTCAGATCCATGGCGGCTTCACCTCACAACTTACAGGACTTGAAGGATCTGCTGTTAATGTCTTAATGCCAGATACCACAGGACACCTTCAGGGGTCTTGTAGAGGCCATGCATTGGAGTGTTGGTGCTGTTTTGGCAGTGCATAGAGGACCACCAGCATATTAGGCAGGAAAGTTTTGGCTCATTGATGTATAATCATCCGTGACGAGTAGGAGGGCATGGATGGGCCGTAATGCCGCACTGAATCAGCTGGTCAGTGGGAAAGTGAGATAAATGGAAGCTGGAGGCGCCAGTTCGAGATAGTGATGCATGCGGCCGCATTGCATGTGTGTCTGTGTTTGTTTACGTTGGTTTTAAGTTAATTTTGACAGTAAAACTTTGTTTACTCCTTGAACTGTTACAGTGGTGCCGAAATCCGGGCGGGAGTCCTCACCGTGGCCATCTGCCTGGGGACGGAGCGGTCGCTGCTGGCTGCCGTCCACTGAAAAAGGGGAGGAGTGGTTCCATCCGCCTGTGGAGGATCGGGGGAGTGGCTGAGGACCAGGCGACAGTGCGTCGGGAAGCCGGCGAGCAATTTCTTCTCTCTCTCTGCCTCACCCCATGCCTCCCCTCGTCTCTCCCGCAGGTTCACAGGAGGCCAGGTGGACCACATGGCCGGAAGGTCAGCGTTTACCCTCCAGAGTTGAAGGAGGGGAGGGGGGTTAGTCAGACCGGTGGCGCCCCAGACGAGGAGGAGGGCATGGCCAGCTGATCAGCGGGAGAGCGAGATAAAGGGGAGCTGGAGGCGCCAGTTTAAGAGAGCGAGAGAGCGAAAGGCACACGGCCATGTTGCATGAGTGTCTGTCTGTGTTTACGTTTGATTTAAGTTAAGTTTGACATTAAAATGTCTCCTCCTTGCCCATCCTTGGACTGTTACCTCAATAGATTAAGGGTTTTGTGTATATAAATATGAATTTAAGATGCTGACGGGGCACATTTCTATCCAACCGAGTAGTATACACAAAACCTCAGTATTCATTTTGGTATTCAGAATTCTGAACTATCCCTTTAACGGCATATATGTGAATTAATGAGCAGTTTCACTTACGGCCAAAAGTTATTTATATGCAGTGTAATAAATGGTAAGAGCGTTTTCAGTAAAATAACATGCATATAGTAGTTTTTTTCAATACGGACCAGAATATGGACTGCAATTATGCGCAAGTAAACATGTTAATTGCTCAAATAAATAAATTCAGGGCATAGTGATTTGTCTCCTTTGCCAAAGTGTATCAAACAGATAATAGTGATAATGTTGATTACTATGGTTTGACTCTCCGTTCAGACCTCTGGGATTCTCACCGCAGCACATATATTAATGTGTCATTCATAAGAGGAGTGCATGTATGACGAGCGTTAAGAACAGGACTGCGAGCAGCAGGGAAACTGCTCAGATAATGATGATGAATGGAGACGCACTCAGCGCCGGTTGGGTCTCCGTGGAGGCTCATCAGCAGAAGCAGTGTGAGGTCCTGCTGCCAACACTCTCTGCCCAGCGCTCCGTCAAACTGCTGGGCGGATAATTGAGAGCTTACACCATGGTCTCTCGTCTGATGTCCTTCATCATGCATCGCTCTCACGCCGTAACTCGCCGGTTGGCGCTTAATTAAGTCATCTTTGTACATTACTCTCGGTAGAGTGCAGCGCAGACAGGTGAGTGTGTGTTCGCACAAATCTAACCCGCCATTGAGGAATTTAAAACAGCATCTCAGTTCACTTCTTAATTGATCAAACATTCATCATCAGAAGTGCAAACAGTACAGATTACAATTGAAGAAACGTGTGTTGTTGAAGTAGTGGTGTGATTTAACCAAACCTCTAACGCTAGATATTAAACATTAGTTTTGATGGTAACTACCCAGAACACCCTAGCAAAGGAAAAGAATCAAAACACTTTAACAATATCCTGGCAACAACCCAGAACATCATAGCAACTACAAAAAACAAAACACACACAAAACAATCAGAACTCGCCATATAGCAATGCCCTGGCAACCACCCACAACACCATAGCAACTGAAAATAATCAAAACACCATAGTGACCACATAACAATGCCCTGGCAACCATCCAGTAAACCCTAGCAACTGAAATGAATCAAAACACCACTGTGCACATAACAATGCCCTGGCAACCACCCACAAAACCCTAGCAACTGAAAATAATCAAAACACCATTGTGTGCACATAACAATGCCCTGGCAACCACCCAAAACACCCTAACAACTGAAATTAATCAAAATACCATAGTGACCAAATAGCAATGCCCTGGCAACCACCCACAACACCCTCGCAACTGAAAATAATCAAAACACCATTGTGTGCACATAACAATGCCCTGGCAACCACCCACAACACCATAGCAACTGAAAATAATCAAAACACCATAGTGACCACATAACAATGGCCTGGCAACCACCCACAACACCCTAACAACTGAAAAGAATCGAAATAACAGTGACCACATAACAATGGCCTGGCAACCATCCACATCACCCTAGCAACTAAAAATAATCAAAACATCATAGTGACCACATAGCAATGCCATAGCAACCACCCACAACACCATAGCAACTGAAAAGAATCAAAAGGAATAAAAATAAAATATTGACCACATAACAATGCCCGGAGTCTTTTTCTTTATTTTTGGAGGACGTTTGGCACAGGGATTGACAAGGAAAATTAAAAAAGTAACTTCATGTCAAAAATGTTGCTGACCCCTGCTGTACAACCTGCTGAAAAGACCAGCTAAAACCAGCCTAGCCAGGTTGGTAAGTTAGCTGATTGCAGAGTTGTTTTGAACACTTTTTAGCTGGTCAGGCTAAACAGACACCAGCTAACATCCCAGCTTAAACCAGCTTGACCAGGCTGGGAGATTACATAATACCACCCTGACCCACTAAGACCAGACTGACCAACTAAGACCACCTTGACCAGCTAAGATCCACATGAACAGCCTGACCTGACCCGGCTCCGTCTCTCTACCCAACATGGTTCAATGGTTGAAGACTCCTGATGTATATTATAGATCATTAATAATATATTTCTAATTTAGTAAATAATTCCCCACACTATCCATCCATACATCTACACAAACACACACACACACCTGTGGAAACCGGTGTGAACTTGATGGGAACTGACTTCATACATCACCTAAAAATCATCAAGACACCAGCTGATTAAAAGTCACTGAGCAAAAGTTACTCAAAGCACCATTTGAGGGCAGATCACACTCGCTTTCAAATCTAATTCAATGACATTCAGACATTTTGTGTAACTCAAGTGACCGAATTCTTCACCGGCCGACTCTTGAGAGTGTAAAAGTTTCTGAATGTTGTATAAGTAATAACTGCACTTTCACAAAACCTAATGAAGAACAATGAGAGTGGTGGTGCAGCGGCACATCGCTTCGATCCCTGGACGGCCTGTCAAGCACATCTCAAGAAACCTCATTCTTATTCTCCCCCTCTGACGGGGTTAAAATCTCAAGGCTGAGGTGTGAAAAGCTCGGGGAACGTCTCACCGCCAACAGCTAATGTCACTCTACTACTATATTCCCATGGCACACAGCAGGGTTCCTAACCATTAAACACCCAGTTCCCAAATGTCACAACCAACCGTCAACACCACAGTGCTCAAAAAACCAGCAGCGAAATCCAGAGCAATGGGACGGTGTTCAAAAATAGGCTCCTAATTTTGTGGAATTGCTTCGTGATGGCCTGTATTGTAGCTCTGAGTGGCAGTTCACACCTGCACGTGTTTAAAGCTTGTAAAATCATGAAGCGGCCGAATATAGTGGCAAACAGACGAGTCGTTCGTGAAATATCTGTGCAATTTCCTTTGAATGCTGGGCGCTTGTGGTCCTCACGCACACTGAGAAACAAGGGCATATAAAAACTGAATTGAGCACATTAGTCACAGGGGGTTTAATAAAAGATACGCAGCAGCGTTACCTGCAATAAAAGCCCCGCACTGTTGTTATTGCATCCTGCGGGTGCAGTTACCTGATGCCAATATACTGAAAGAGCTCGAGCTTAACACATTATGCAAGGACAAAAAAACATAACGGCAAACACTGTGTAACAAGGTTCTTGAGATGGGCAAGGAGGCGGCGGGAGTCATCTGAACGGTCAACTTAAACTTTAATAACAAACTGAACTCAAACATAACCTGCGAAACAAAGATGCACACACACACATAGCTTCATGCATCTATCTCACTCTCCGCCAAACCGGTGTCTCCGACCCCCATCACATCATCGGCACGGCCACGCCCCCTCCTCGTCACACACTCTCAGACTGCGGACAAACTACAGTCCGCCAACGACTATCAGCTGACCTGATATGTTTCCTGTACCATACTCAAGCAATTCAGAGACTCACAGCCTAAGAAACAGCTGAAAAATAAAAATAAATCATATTTTTCTGATTTCACATTATATACCTCTGGGTGTAAATAAGGCGGATCTGAAAAACTGCTTTTGTTTTGTTCCCAATCATTTTAACTGCAACTGAGAAAATGTTTGTGTTGATACGACAAAGCGATCAAAAGTTACAACATTATAAATATAATTTATCACAATGTCCAAAAACTTCTCCAAACAAATAAAAGATAATAATTGTTCTAATTACACATGCAAACACAACAATGACTAAAGGTTTGCATAGCATGCAGACATGATTTTAGTCATGAGATTTCACAGAATGAGTTTCATTCTGTGTCATTTGAGTCATCATTGAGTCTGTGTCATGTATTTGGCACCATCTCCTGGTGGTCATATGTAACATTGTGCTTCATGTGGATTATCTAATGATCAATACATCTGATTATCTTGTGTGTGGACTCGTTTGAAAGATAATCATCTCATTCAGTTTCATTCTGTGCCATTTGAGTCATCATTGAGTCTGTGTCATGTATTTGGCGCCATCTCCTGGTGGTCATATGTAACATTGTGCTTCATGTGGATTATCTAATGATCTATACATCTGATTATCTTGTGTGTGGACTCGTTTGAAAGATAATCATCTCATTCAGTTTCATTCTGTGTCATTTGAGTCATCATTGAGTCTGTGTCATGTATTTTTGACTTGTATATGTATGCTTGCAGCTTCTGAAAACTGGATATTAAATCACAGCGGTTATCTTTATATATGTTTTGTGTTTGCATTTCTGTAATTTAACACAGACACTCTGGTATCGGTTACTCTTACACGCTTAATATTTCCTGCTGAAATAAAAAAGAAATGTAATTCAGTATAAAAGTGTTTCAGTGAATGATGGAGTCATTGAGATTTCAGTGTTTAACTTCCCGTGACTTTTTTTGTCTTCCTCTCAGATGCTTTCAACTGAAGCATCTGTATTTTATTGCAGCTACAGCTGTGCAGAGTTTTGTGCGAGAGCCGAATTCTGTTCATATAAATAAATATTGGAAACTATGATTATCATGACAGTCATTTCGGTTATCAAAGTGGTTCTCAATTCCCATTATTTGATTTAAGAATATGTATTTCTGGAAAGAAAAACTGCTTTAAAAAACATTAAAGTAATTCAATTTTTCATAATTGGTTGAAGTCCGCACCGATACAGTCACTGTTAATGCGAGGCATGACTTGTGTGTCAGTAGATGATTAATGATTAATAATACTTACATTCTCTGTAATTTTATGAAGCATAAATCCAAATTCTGATGAGAATATGTTCTGTGCATATAAATGGAGCAGGTCACCGTCATAAATATATGCCTGACATTCAACAAGGACGCAGTTAATGCACAAATGAACGTGACTTCATATCTCTATTCTTCTAAAGCATTACAGTCCGTTTACACGACCAACTTTGTTTAAATCGGTGGTGCTTGATGGGATGGACTATATAATAGGACGCAGATGCTGGAATAACTGGAGAAGAACCTCAGAATGGAATTTCACTTCATTTAGCCTGTTTGTGCATTTCACGTGAGATTTTTCCAAACCCACTTGCGCCTAGACTTAGCACATGCATGCACGAAAATACACAAACTTCATGGCCATGCCCACTGACTGGGTTACCAAACCTGTTCAAGCAGCCTTAAAGCCTAGGGCACCCCCCCCCCCCCCCGGCAGGGCTGGACTGGTAATCTGGCGTACCGGGCATTTTCCCGGTGGGCCGACACTATTTGGGGCCGATCAGGGGCGGACTGGCCATCGTGAGAACCGAGCGGGCCAGTGGGTCGGCCGCGAAACGTGCAGAATGGGCTGCGATATGCTAAAATGAGCCGCTGCGTTATGCAGAATGGACCACAAAACGGCGGCGCAAAATGCAGACCCCCAGGCAGTCAATGGGGTATTCGTTGTTCATGCCTAAAAGGGTTTTTGGGGGGGGGGGGGGGGGGGGGGGTGTCACCAAACTAGATCACACAGCCTTAAAGCCCAGGGCACCCCCGGGGAGTCAAGGGCCCCCTGGTAGTCAAGGGCCCCTGGGCACTGGCTCCATTGGCTGCCCAGAGGCCCTTGTCTACCCAGGCAGTCAAAGGCCCCCTGGTATTCAACAGCCCCTGGGCACTGGCCCCTGTCTGTAATCCGTCCCTGACCAAAGGGTTTTAGTGAGGAACAGACAAAGTTTTAAGTGTTAATTCTCATAAAATCTTTCAACTGACCCATTCGAATCAGTCAACGACAACGTCTTCGTTTACACCAGCGTCACTGTAAGCGGCCATACACCATATGAGGAGAAGGCAGCGGAGAGGAAGAAATTGCAAACAAACTAAATTGGTTCTTGCTTTTATGTGTCACGGTGGAAAATTGGAACGAGTGAGTGAGATTTCAGACGTCTTCCTTTGCGCCCCCTTTGCAATACCGCCACGAATGTTTCTTGAACGTTGCATTCTTCCAAAGATGTGGATAAAACTGTATTAAAACACTCTTGTAATGTTTTCTGAGCTGCTACTGGATCTACAGCACCATGGCAAAAGGGATGTTTTATGAGTCGTGAGCTTACAGTCTCAAACGATGAGAGAAAGAGGAGAGACTGGCCACCAAAACAACTGTACAGCACACCCTCATGTGATGTGGTTATTTGGGAGGTTATGGCTCATTTTATCATTTTACAACATTTCGTTAAATGTACAGACTGAGAACAGAGTTTGCTGTGATAATTGGTTCTTGGTGAGGATGTGCTGCCTCAAAAGTACTAAAAGAATCGTTAAATTTCATACAGTTCCCCTTTGAGTGAAGAGTGTGCTTTGCCAACTAGAATACAAGCATGCAGAAATTGCATGAATTTATGCATCTTATCTGTATGTAAATGTGGAGGGGTACTTCTGACTGTTTCTACCTTTTATTTTTATTTAACATCTAATAAAAGGTCCAAAGTGCACCTGGCATGAGGCCTGGCGTGATGTTCATTATATGTGTTGTTCTGTTTATCTGTCAGCATATGTGTTTTATATTGTCAGTGTAACAGTAGATACAGCGCTCATGTGTGTTGTTTTACAGTGTAATATTATCTGTTTTCTCAGGAGAGCGGCTGTATTCATGCCGCACGTTGACAACAGCGTTATTGGCTCGCACTTTACAACCAAAATGGACTTTGGAGGATTCATTATGTGCTCATCTCAGCTCTGACCCCAACAGCCATAAAAATGATTGTGCAATATTTTTTTTACGACATTGAAAATTCATAACTTTCCATTGCCGTCCTGAAGGACGAATAAAAGCAGGGAAATTCACATCGTAGAACATTTGTTCTCTGGGAGACAGACAGTCGTAAAATCTCTCGCCCTTCTGCTGTGTAACTCTGTAACGGAGCCGCTGAGAACCGCAAGAGTGGCCCGCCATATCGACTGACACTGACAGTCTTGTGTTTTTTGGCTTTTGAAATGCTATTTATTATTTGAGCGGATCTGAATGACGTTTATGACTCTTGTCGGTTTTCAGAAGGCCAAATCGAACAAGTTGGGCATCACATGATTTTATAACCAAACTGCTGTTTACTAATCACTGTTGTCAACTATTATAAAATGGGCAGATTTGGTTTTGAATTCTGACTGGACGAGCCACATTCATGACACAGACTCAATGATGACTCAAATGACACAGAATGAAACTGAATGAGGTGATTATCTTTCAAACGAGTCCACACACAAGATAATCAGATGTATAGATCATTAGATAATCCACATGAAGCACAATGTTACATATGACCACCAGGAGATGGCGCCAAATACATGACACAGACTCAATGATGACTCAAATGACACAGAATGAAACTGAATGAGATGATTATCTTTCAAACGAGTCCACACACAAGATAATCAGATGTATAGATCATTAGATAATCCACATGAAGCACAATGTTACATATGACCACCAGGAGATGGCGCCAAATACATGACACAGACTCAATGATGACTCAAATGACACAGAATGAAACTCATTCTGTGAAATCTCATGACTAAAATCATGTCTGCATGCTATGCAAACCTTTAGTCATTGTTGTGTTTGCATGTGTAATTAGTTCTTATGTACAATTATTATCTTTTATCTGTTTGGAGATGTTTTTGGACACTATGATCAATTATATTTGTAACGTTGTAACTTTTGATCGCTTTGTCGAATCAACACAAACATTTTCTCAGATACAGTTGACATGATTGGGAACAAAACTGTTTTTTCGTAGCCACATTATTTACACCCAGAGATGTATAATGTCAAATAAGAAAGAACATTTTTTTTTTTTAGGTTTCTTAGGTTGAGCGTCTCAGAATCAATATAACTGAAAATGTGAAAAGTTTTCTTACGACACCAAATACTTGACCCTATTTGTTTTTTTTGTTTTTTGTTTTTTTAGTAATACGCCTTTTGTTTTGTGTGTGCCTCTGACACAGGATATTTTTAAAAACACTTTGAGAGCTTAAAGGCTTTAACGAGTAGCTGAGCAATATAGGATACACTTGAATTGTGTTATATAAGAACCAAAATGAATTACAAGAACACAAACAAGGATGTTTCTGGAGAAAAAGGCTTGGATGCAATC
>JAVLUX010000018.1:1657500-1660000 GCA_032164185.1 Moxostoma hubbsi
CTCTCTAGGGGTGGCACCATCTTACCCTAGGAGGGCACCAGAAAGTCCACCTGCTGCCCTTACTCGCATGTTACACGTTATACAAGGACCCGAAAGCAGTTGTGGAACACAGATGATCGCTTCGTGCTCATATCACGCTCATACCCGCCCCCACGCCCCAATAGGGCATCAATTTGGCCAGCGGCGGCCCTGATCGGTGCAGATATTTGAATAATGTATTTAGTCTCTAGTACAACTATATAAACTGTCTGTATAGTATCACACTTGTCTAATTAACATGCGCTGATAACTATCAAATATCTAAAGGTTCTTTTGCTTTAACCTTTCCCTGATGAAGCAAACCCATTTATGGTGTTTATTAGAGGTCAACCGATCGTGGATTTTGCCGTTACCGATAACTTAGGTGGTGGAAAATGCAGATAATCGATTAATCGGCCGCTAGTTTTTAAAATCGATTCGTGGAATGTTACGCTAGCCTCGTTTCCCTCCACCTTTCGTGCCATTTTGTTATCGACAAAGTGAAAATGCGGAAAGAATAAAATTGCGATATTTGTCGTCTTCTGTTCGTTTCCATTCAAATGGACTTTTATGGATAAAAATGGTGTGCGTGATGACGTCATGCCTAAAAAAACACTTTTCGTTTTACGTTTCATATGTTTTGGTTTAGCGCAACAGAAATCTGCCCTGAAGCCGTTTCCATGCAGAAATGTGTGTTCATCGCTAATTCGCATGTCAGAAGTTTGGGGAGTTTCAATTCGTTGAAATGAGTCAGTTTACTGTCATTTTAATTAACAAATAAAAGCAACTTTTAACCACCAGCTGAACTTGATCGTCTCAAATTTATTTTAGCGTCATAATGCAAATTTACATTTTCTGAAGCAGTAAATGTGATCCGAGGTAAAGAGGGTTCGATTTAAAATATTTAAACATTTTAAAATGTTCAGAAGCTGGTTTTCTGAAAGTCTAGAACATTCTGAGAACGTCATTCAGACGACTTTATTCGTCTACAGGACAGGGTTCGGCTCATTTAAGTGTGTGTAAAGAAAAGGCATATTTAGGTCTAAAAATATATATTTTTTCATTCGGTAATTAATTTTTTTCATTTAATGCTTTTTTTGTTTGTAATTAATTTTTTTATTTTATGCTTTTTTCATTTGGTAGTGATTTTTTTTTATTTAATGCTTTTTATGTTTGGTAATTAATTGTTTTAATTTAATGCTTTTTATGTTTGGTAATTAATTGTGTTAATTTAATGCTTTTTATGTTTGGTAATTAATTTTTTTTATTTAATGCTTTTTATGTTTGGTAATTAATTGTTTTAATTTAATGCTTTTTTTGTTTGGTAATTTATTTAATTTAATACAGAGAATTTTGTCGGCATTTTTTCAAAAGTAAAACTAGTTAATTTAAAAGAATTGGGCTGTAAGTGTAAAAAAAAGCACTGATGATTTTCTGCTAGTATTGTGTATTTATTATTTATTTAAAACATCTTTGTGCACAGAAATGATGTTTTTTGTATTGTGGGTAATTCTGTGACTGTCGTGTGTTATTGTGAATGGTGTGAAAAAGCAAAACAGCGGCCAATCATTTGTTCAATGTGCACGAGATATTTGTGTGCAGATCGGATCTATATGCCGTAAAGATCAATCCATAATAACGTACAATAAATCGGCTTTCAATACTGTTGTCATGGTAACACAGGCTAACGATTGGGGCAAACTCTGTCATGTCTGACATTTTTGCGTTAATGCCAATTTTCTCGACAAAAGTGTTTCCAAACCAGTTTCCCGCAACATTTGATGTATCGACATTTATGCGCTTGAGTTAAACAGAAAAACATAATGTGGACACTTGTGCATTTTAGTGATAATGTGCGTTTGCATCAGCTTTATGTTGATGCACTAAAACCCTTAGATGCAAATTTAGTTAATGTTACTATGTTAGTCGTCACAGACATAGAGGCCAGAGTGCAAAATGAATAAAATCCCAGATGTAGTTTATTTTCCAACAAAAATTCCATTAATAATCAGTAAAAAGAAGATCGGATGCACAACGTGGGACTTTAAACACTAAACAAGCCTGAAACACACCAGGGACTTTTATTTTGAAATAACATAGACGTGGCTCTATTACAATGCTCTATATTTAATATTCACCAAATTAGGCAAGGAACCCAGAGGAATAATAATAATAATATATATTTTTTTAAACTATCAGCAACTATCAGCACTGATTAATCGGTAATCCTTATATATCGGTCTACCTTTATATGACACACTGTCGGCTTAATAATAATCGGTGTAAGATTTATGCTGATTTATGACCAATTATGCTGAAAGAGACGACAATATGTAGGGACATCAATTTTATTGGAGTATGGTATAGTGGTTGACCGATATATCGGCAAGGCCGATCTTACTTTACAGTCGGTTATTGATCAAAAAACAATGATGCATGTAAACAGTTAACATGCAACAATATATTTATGCAACATAATATA
>JAVLUX010000018.1:1665000-1677500 GCA_032164185.1 Moxostoma hubbsi
GGCAGAGATCTTGTTTTGATGACGGGAGAGTCGAACTACTGCGTAAAGTACATCCCAAAGACTTTAAATGGGATTAAGGTCAGGACTCTGAGGTGTGGTGGCCAATTCATGTCTGAAAAATATTCCTCATGCTCCCTGAACAACCCTTTCACAATTTGAGCCTGAAGAATCTTGGAATATGCACGTGCCGTCGAGGAAGAACAAATCCATGGCTAGATTACTGGAAATGACCGTAACACAATCGTTAATTCGCCAATCAGCAACAGTTTTTGGTGAGTTATGGCCAAATATTCATATTTTGATAATGTATATAGTTTTTTGCTTTGGACAGAAATATGTGCTAGGATGAAATGCAATTTTAGGCTTTTCCAGTGCGTCCCACGCACAAACGTATTTCTGTTATCACAGCTAAGTGACACATCTGTATGTAATGACATCTGACGCTTGTGACTGCTGGTCATTTTCTCCATGGTGCTGTCGATGGGAAACTTACAGTATGTGGCAAAGGTGTGGTCATTTTCTGGGCATACTGTCAACACAAACACACAGTAATTCACACATGAGGTCTAGTCTTGTACTTTTAGGGTGTCATTTTAGAGCAAAACTGACCTGCAAATCTACTATGAAAATCTTTTTCCACTAAAAAGCACTGAAGCCAATCTTTGTGTTTGCTGTCATTCGTCCGCTCTCAGTTTTGGGTGAAAAGAGGAGAGCGTTTTACTGTGTTTACGCTAATAAAAACCAAATGTGTTTTTGTTACTCAAAGGTAAAGGACAAGTGCACAACCTCCTGCCATACAAATAACATTTACATATACGTCTAAAAAGAGGCCTTTCACACACTGTGTCATGCAGATACTAAGATCCAAATTATGATCTGTCAATGCTTGGCAGCTCCATACTGCTATTGTTTTCTAGCATAATCAGTCAGATACAGCGGTGAGCGTTTTGTGTTGTCCTTCAGTCTCAGCAGGCAGTAATTACGCAAACCGCCCCGTCTTTCAGCGGGTGAACACATGCAGATGTTTCCCGCCTTTGTTTTGTGCTATCGGAGTGCTTCGCTGCCATCATTAATATATAATCTGAATGACATTATGTTGACGCTCAAGGGTAAATCAGAGTGCTTCAATAGTCTGCAGAGAAACAATCAAATACTCAAATTCTTGAACGACACATTGAACACACGCTGTTGCATTGTTCGTACTAGATGAGTATTTAGTTAACTAGCTATAAACATGCCGAATAAACTTAAACTGCTCCGTCATGACAGTTGCTGACCAGAAAGGAAAAAACGGACTCAGAAAACCGCTTACGCTAATTCTCTTACCGTGGTCTGTGATTTTGCAGGAAACCAAATACAGCTCCTTCAAACTCCGGCCTTCTTTAGCGATGATCTCCACACATCTGTCAAACACAAAACAAAAGGACAGAAAGGGTTGAAGGTCATTAAAATTCATATAGGTCACTTCAGTGAGATCTATCAGGTGGTTAGGGTTTGGCTAGTTAGATTTGGCAGGTATCCCTGCTGGTACATGCTGTAATTACACCATTATGTTTGCAAAAAAACATCACTCTCCATTGACGACCATTCAAAAATAAAAATGCACAGTATGAGCCAATTCTTTTTGTCTGTATCTAATGCTATTTAACTGTAACCATCTGGGGACAGCAAAATAAATAAATAAATTAATTAATTAAATTCTCATTAAAAAAAAAACATCAGCATAAGTACAGTTTACAAGTCATTAAAACTCTCATCCACAGATGATTTCATATTAGCAAACTATAGTTTTGGCAAGTCATTTAGGACTTTGTGCATGACACGAGTAATTTTCCAAAAATGGTTTACAGACCGATTGTGTCACTTTTAATAGACTATAATCACAATTCCAGCGGGTCAGAAGTTTACATACACCAAGTTAACTGTGCCTTTAAGCAGCTTGGAAAATTCCAGAAAATGATGTCAAGCCTTTAGACAATTAGCTTCTGATTGGAGGTGTACCTGTGGATGTATTTTAAGGCCTATCTTCAAACTCAGAGCCACTTTGCTTGGCATCATGGGAAAATCAATAGAAATCAGCCAAAACCTCAGAAAAAAAACTGTGAACCTCCACAAGTCTGGATCATCCTTGGGAGCAATTTCCAAATGCCTGAAGGTGCCACGTTCATCTGTACAAACAATAGTACACAAGTATAAACACCATGTGACCACACAGTCATCATACCGCTCAGGAAGGAGACGCCATCATGTGACCACGCAGCCATCATACCGCTCAGGAAGGAGACGCCATCACGTGACCACGCAGCCATCATACCGCTCAGGAAGGAGACGCCATCATGTGACCAAACAGTCATCATACCGCTCAGGAAGGAGACGCCATCATGTGACCACACAGTCATCATACCGCTCAGGAAGGAGACGCCATCATGTGACCACACAGTCATCATACCGCTCAGGAAGGAGACGCCATCATGTGACCACACAGTCATCATACCGCTCAGGAAGGAGACGCCATCATGTGACCACACAGTCATCATACCGCTCAGGAAGGAGACGCCATCATGTGACCACACAGTCATCATACCGCTCAGGAAGGAGACGCCATCATGTGACCACACAGTCATCATACCGCTCAGGAAGGAGACGCCATCATGTGACCACACAGTCATCATACCGCTCAGGAAGGAGACGCCATCATGTGACCACACAGTCATCATACCGCTCAGGAAGGAGACGCCATCATGTGACCACACAGTCATCATACCGCTCAGGAAGGAGACGCCATCATGTGACCACACAGTCATCATACCGCTCAGGAAGGAGACGCCATCATGTGACCACACAGTCATCATACCGCTCAGGAAGGAGACGCATTCTGTCTCCTAGAGATGAACGTAGTTTGGTGCTAAAGTGCAAATCAATCCCAGAACAACAGCAAAGGACCTTGTGAAGATGCTGGAGGAAACAGGTGGACGAGTATCTAGATCCACAGCAAAACGACCCCTATATGGACATCACCTGAAAGGCTGCTCAGCAAGGAAGAAGCCGCTGCTCCAAAACCACCATAAACAAGCCAGACTACAGTTTGCAAGTGCACATGGGGACAAAGATCTCACTTTTGGAGGAATGTCCTCTGGTCTGATGAAACAGAAAATTAACTGTTTGGTCATAATGACCATCGTTATGTTTGGAGGGAAAAGGGTGTGGCTTGCAAGCCGAAGAACAACATCCCGACCGTGACTCATGGGGGTGCAGCATCATGTTGTGGGGGTGCTGCAGGAGGGACTGGTGCACTTCACTAAATAGATGATGGCATCATGAGGAAGGAACATTATGTGGATATATTGAAGCAACATCTCAAGACATCAGACAGGAAGTTAAAGCTCGGTCACAAATGGGTCTTACAAATGGACAATGACCCCAAGCACACCTCCAAAGTTGTGGCAAAATGGCTTCAGGACAACAAAGACAAGATATTGGAGCGGGCATCACAAAGCCCTGACCTCAATCCGATTGAACATTAAATATATATATATATATATATATATTATTGTAAACATGTTGAGAAATGCATGCAAACAACTGCATGTGACACAAAGATTACATTTCTGCGAACTCGACAACTGTTTCTGCATCAACCGAGCAACCGCCATTGAGATGAATGTCAATGCTAACAGATATCTCTCTATATTCCCAGTATTAGTTAGCTACAAATGCTCAGATATGTCATCTCACATTAACAAATACTTTAATATAAGTGGCTGTAATTCCATCACCTGAGCGTAATTACATCACACGCTCCTGACTGCAGTTTCCCTGAAACCTGATAATTAAACGTGATTCGCCAGCGGCTCTTTTCTTCTCCAGTGATCCCATATCGGCACCTCAAAAGCGTTTGGGAAGAAAATAATAATTTAATTAAATCCACTCTGATTAAAAACGAAAGGTCTTTCACATGGAAAAAGCCTCCGTGCTGAAACTACTAATGCGCCGGCTTCAAAGGCATGTTAGCGCTGCTGCGGTATTGTTGAGGCACTGGAGAGTTTAAAAGATTCACTTTAAACAATTGTAATGAGTCGCATGTTTCCCAAAATTCATTGTGATCTGTTTTGAGACCATTAACCTACTATGACATGATCATTGTATGGCTTCTAAATAGGCGGGTCAATTTGACATGTTAATTTAGTGCGATTAATTCAAATAACAATTGCCAATGCAATTTTTTAATCATTGCATCCTGCTGGAGCAATTCAAAACGGCTCTAGATCACATCAAATTGCACAGCTCGTGTTTTCTGGAGTCTAAGAAATGTGTTTTTGCATTTGAATGTTTTCTTTGCATTATGCTGCTACTCTTTATAAGGTCCTTTGAGGACTTTTCTCAGCAACTATTGATACATGCAGCTAAATCAGTTAATTAATTGGCATATCTTTTTTTGGTTTTCTCCCCAATCTAGAACGCCCAATTCCCAAAGTCCTCATGGTGGCGTAGTGACTCGCCTCAATCCGGGTGGCGGAGGATGAATCTCAGTTGCCTCCACGTCTGAGACCGTCAATCCACAAATCTTATCACGTGACTTGTTGAGCGGGTTACCATGGAGATGTAGCGCGTGTGGAGGCTTCACGCTATTCTCCGCGGCATCCACGCACAACTCACCACACGCCCCACCGAGAGCGAGAACCACATTATAGTGAACATGAGGAGGTTACCCCATGTGACTCTACCCTCCCTAGCAACCGGGCCAATTTGGTTACCCCATGTGACTCTACCCTCCCTAGCAACCGGGCCAATTTGGTTACCCCATGTGACTCTACCCTCCCTAGCAACCGGGCCAATTTGGTTACCCCATGTGACTCTACCCTCCCTAGCAACCGGGCCAATTTGGTTACCCCATGTGACTCTACCCTCCCTAGCAACCGGGCCAATTTGGTTACCCCATGTGACTCTACCCTCCCTAGCAACCGGGCCAATTTGGTTACCACATGTGAATCTACCCTCCCTAGCAACAGGGCCAATTTTGTTACCACATGTGACTCTACCCTCCCTAGCAACCGGGCCAATTTGGTTACCACATGTGACTCTACCCTCCCTAGCAACAGGGCCAATTTGGTTACCACATGTGACTCTACGGTCCCTAGCAACAACAAACACGTTAAAGAGGTTCCACCCCTCACACCAGTGTTTATGCTGTATTAACGGTAAATGCGTTAATCGCGATTAAGACAAATTAACATGTTAAATTTTTTTACTTAATAGCATGCGTTAATGCACTAATTCTGAGAGTCCTAATATATATATATATTTTTTATTATTTATTTATTTATTTTTAAAGTTAAACCGTGACCAAAATAGTGAAAAACTTGAATCATGATACATAAAAAAAAAAAAAAAAATTTATGTTATAAGTTCCTTGTATAACAGCATTAGCTGAAAGTGCATTTCTTTCATATGCGAGCACAATGGACATTTTGGGTTCTATTTTTGTGACCGCGCTAGGCGTGACTTCATGATCGTGCGCAATCTCGTTTTCGTGAGCGTGCTAATCCTAAGTGTCATTTTCGTGCCAGCCCAAAGCGCAAGTGGGCATGGGTGGGAACGTTTGTGCTATCTGTGGGTGTATTGCATGTTAATGAAGTGGCGCAAAGCGCAATTTGCTATTTTCCTGAGAAATAGTTCATTGCGCTATGATGATTGAGAAGCATGTCTGTTTTCAGCGCGAAGTCTAAACTCAGTTCCTGCATTTGCAGTTTGGATGGTAATAACCACATGGAGTGGTGGTGGTGGCGTAGTGGGCTAAAGCACATAACTGGTAATCAGGAGGTTGCTGGTTTGATCCCCACAGTCACCACCATTGTGCCCATGAGTAAGGCACTTAACTCCAGGTTGCTCCGGGGGGGATTGTCCCTGTAATAAGTGCACTGTAAGTCACTTTGGATAAAAGTGTGGAGTGGTGGTGGCGTAGTCGGCTAAAGCACATGACTGGTAATCAGGAGGTTGCTGGTTTGATCCCCACAGTCACCACCATTGTGTCCTTGAGCAAGGCACTTAACTCCAGGTTGCTGCGGTGGGATTGTCACTGTAATAATAATAATAAATAATTGGTATTAATATTTTTTACACCTGTTGTCCTAGAGTGACTTTTAAGACACGTCAAAATAAGAAGTTGGAGGGGGGTAAAATGTTTTGGTTTTAAACGATTTTTTTTTCCATCACTTCATTATTCTGATTATATTTTCGTTTCATTTGAAGTGTAATATGAATTAATAATATTTTGGGCTTTTTTTTTTTTTTTTTAGTTTCAATAAATGCATTTTTAAAGCAAAATCGACTGGTTGAAGTGAACAAATCCACAGTCTATAAAAGCCATGATATGTGTGCCACATGATCAATATAATCAATAATACTTACATTCCCTATAATGTGAGTATGCAGTAAACTGCACGCTCCTCAAACTCTCCGTTTCCATTTCCTGTCCATATTGCATTACTGAATATTGAGGAAAGAAACTCTATTGTAACAGCCCGTCCTCTCGGCTCCAATTTATTTTCTAATCTTCTATGTAAACCCCATTGAGAAAGCCATTGTTGATCCATCAACCTGAGAGCTGCTCTTCTGGAGATTTTCACAGTGTAATTTACGGAAACTGTTTGTGGGACTAATCGTATTTCTACATCTCTTGTCCATGCACTTTACCCCACGAGTGACCCGATCCGGCCTAGAGATAATCACAGCGGTCCATCTGGCACAACGGACCGCCCGGCGCCAGACTAGCGCGAGAACATGAGCAACTCTGTGAATCTTTTCATATGAAAGTATCAGAGTTTCAGCATTAGTGACGATCGCGGCTAACAAACGAGCAGATCCACCGGCTGGCGTCAGGCGCTCCTCACGAGAGCTTGTTACCGCACGCCCAGCACGCCAGGGTCAGGACAAAGTTCATTAGGATTGACGTCTACAAATGGCACGGGCGGTTTTATGGGCAGCACAGGATGTGATTTGACGAGCTGATGAGGAAACTGAATCACTGGAGTCACATTAAAGAAGCCGAAGTGATTGAGACGCCCGTCCTGACTCTTGAGCGACTGATCCATTGAGCTGCAGTAATGTGAAAAATGAAAAAGAGATGCAAGCTGTTAGAATCCTGCTCATATGGACTCGTATTATACTGCATTTCCTTAAAAAGGAGCTGATAGTGTCAAGACTTTTTTGACTGTTTGACAGCGCTAATACTTTCATTGTAGGACATTTTGGACACTTTTGGTAACTGTGTCCTTGTTCCACATATTGCATGTATCGACTATAGTAATAACAGTCAATTATGCATTGTTATGAATTATTAACTATTCTTCTGGACTAGGCAACTAAACAAAATCCTTGTTTTATCGACTGCTTCTGGGCTTTTCTATTCACATATTTTAATGCATATTTTGGGATATTGCATTAAACATACAGGCATAAAAAAAATAGTATGATTGAACGAATTTACCCAATATATTCCTATAGAAATGTATGTATATATATATATATATATATATATATATGCATGCACATCTAAAAAAATGCATAAGAATGCATAATTCACTCAGAGATTATCATCGATATCATAATCGAATAGCATCTGAAATGTTGCTCTAGTTTTTCTGAAATCAAAATATTTGACTAATTTTAATTTACAGAAATGTTGCGATATTCCGATTTTGTGCATAGATTAAATTTGCGACTTGGATGCAAACATGACTTGTGTTACTGTGTGTCATTTGCTTTGTGTAATGACCGGAAAAGGCCAAATATTTGTGTGTAACTGCATGAAAGTGAAAACAAAGTGAGCCTGGAGCGAACGTCAACCGTTTCAAAACTGCACTGTTTATGAAATCAAACGAAAAATAACTTCAATGTTTAGATTTTTATGTAATTTTTTTAACAAAAGTTCTAATTAAAGCAAGTTTGTGCTTAAAGGGACAGTTCACCCAAAAATTTAAATTCAGTCATTGTTTACCAGTGTTGTTGTAACTCTTTCTTTCTTGTTCTGAACACATAGAGAGATATTGTGAATAAATGTTGTGTTCAGTGATGTCACACAATGGCAGTTTATGATGACCACCTCTTCAAGCTTCAAAAGAACAGAAAAGTATCATTCAGAAGTCTAATTAATTATTCATGAGATCATGATTGTTATGAAAGTATAGGATAAGATTTGATGAGAAACTGAAATCTGATGTATTATTGAGTGTAAATGTTCACTGTTGATCTCCTGTGTGTGTTCATGATAGGCCACGAGAGCAACGACATAGGGGCGTTCAAGAGAAAACTCGTTGTGTTTATCTAAAAACAGTGATAGTGACAACAGAACACAACTGCACACAAAACAGAGAACAGAACTTACTAAACATGTCTGAAGAGTTTGTAGTCAGAGAATTGATGCATTTCTGTGCCCAGCCTTATTTTCTTTTTTTTAAGTTTTTTTTTAAAAAAGTTTTTGGACCGGTGCAAGTTCACAGTGTATGGAGTTAACCGCGAGATGCCGAAAATAGAAAATCTGTGATCGTTAAAATTTACAGTCACTTGTCACTGCTGGTTATGAACACAAACTCTGATTAACATTTAACATTGTTTGCCGTCAGATTTGGACACGGTGTGAATGTAGCGTCCTTGATTTCGGAGTACTCCATTAAAAAAAAAGGCTGGGCACAGAAATGCATCAATTAATCGATTTCAGTTTGTTTCTCATCAAATCTTATCGTATACTTTCATAACAATCATGATCTCATGAATAATTAATTAGACTTCTGAATGATACTTTTGTGTTCTTTTGAAGCTTGAAGAGGTGGTCACCATAAACTGCCATTGTATGACATCACTGAGCACATTTATACACAATTTCTCCCTTTGTGTTCAGAACAAGAAAGAAAGTCAAATAGAGTTACAACAACACGGGGGTGAGTAAACAATGACTGAATCTTCATTTTTGGTTAAATGAATCATTTAAAACAGAAGTATAGTTAGAAGTATTAACGAGTAGTCTTGTAAGGCCTGGTGCATCTCAGCACACATAATAACACACGCATGATCTGAGAAACCACTGCTGATGACATGTAACTGATGCAAATAATTGAACTAATGATGCGGATGCTTTATTCTTACTCTTCACTCATCCATTGTGATTTTAAATAACCACCATAATACGCCGTAAGCCATTACTGCGGTTTGTGTGTTTCCTGTGGCTAACTCATCTCGGCTAATTTCCCCTCTCTGGTTGCAGAGGGCGGCCATGACTCAAGGCCATGATGTCCATTAAAGGGACATTAAAGTAGTTTCCATGACAACAAAGACACTCCACAGTTGTCCAATTAGGTTGAGAGCAAAAGGCGAGCGACTTTGCCCAAAAACAGCACAGGCCGGTTTAACCGTTAGAGAGGAAACAAGCCAATTAAGTGTTTGATAAAGGCTGAACGTAACGACGGGATATTTATGCGTCATTATAATCACGGTCAATCAATTATTCACAGAAGTCGGTTCTTAGAATAAAAGCTTTAGCGGTTTATAAAATCAAGCAACTTTGTTAGTGTTATATATTAGCACTGCAAGAACTACTTGATAAAATCAGTTGACAATTAGCGGCTTCATAGATTAGGTACAGTTCTGTGAAAAAGTATTTGCCCCCCATCCTGTTTCCTTCTGCTTTTGTGTGCATCTTATACTAAATACTCTTTAAGACGCTCAAGTATAAAGTTTTGAACAAAGTTAAGAAGTACTTGACTGTGATTAAGTCCAAGACCGTACGAGTTCATCGTGAGACTGGAGCGAGACCGCAGGGGTCACACTGGGGTCACCGTGCTGGAGAGACAATAATAAACCCGTCAGGAGTCAGAGGAACATCAGATGTGAGAGAATGACCCCCCCTGACACCTGACGCTGCAGAGACACGCGAAGCAACCAATCAGATCGCCGGACAGCTGTCCGGTGCAGTGACCTCATCGCTCAGCAGGCTGCGAGAGACAGAGGACAGGCAGTCAAGGGCACGGGGACGGTGTCAACTCATAGAAGCTTCAACATACTCTAATGGACTGATACAAGCACTAAATCCTCTTCAATGTATAATCTACAAACACAACATTTTTCTTTGATTTCTTAACTCAAGTGCACTTTTCCAACTGTGAAAAATAACACCGCTTTTTCGAAAAGGAATACTTCGTTTTTTACGCGAACGTTTAGCATCTGGGTACAGTCGAACGCCATTCAGAGTACACTTCATTTTGTACTTCATTCTGCAGCACTATTGTCACCAAACAGAACTGCCAAATTACTGATTACTTTCCATTGGTTGGACAATCAGATAGTCCCGCCCCAAACTCACGCCATTGGCCAATGTCTTGAACTGCTTCACAGATATCAGCTATAGGCCTGAAACAACATGTAAAATCTCAGACTCAAACAAACCTTGAAAGAAAGAGACAAACAGCATCTACAACAGATACTGTGGAGACAAATGTGCTTACTAGAGGTTGCACCGAATAGTCGAGTCTTCGTGGATTGTGGACTGTGTGTCCACGGTGCCCAAATGACCACTCGTCAAAAGGTGGAAAACTGCGCATCTGATCATGTGACTCGTTGTGCATGACACCGCGGAGACTCATGCTACTCTCCACGCCCCATTGAGAGCGAGAACCACTAATCACGACCTCAAGGAGGTTACCCCATGTGACTCTACCCTCCCTAACAACCGGGACAATTTGGTTGCTAAGGAGACCTGACTGGAGTCACTCAGCAAACCCTGGATTCAAACTCATGACTCCAGGGGTGATAGTCAGCGTCAATACTCGCCGAGATACCCAGACCCCCTGTATATTTATATTTTAATAATTTGTTTGTCATCATAATTAGAATCAAAATGCAACTTTGTAAAAATACAAAAATTCTACATTATATTAATGCATATTTTATCATGAAATTGCATGTATAATAATGGTATGAGCAGACACTGTTTCAAATAATGAGTGTAATTTACAAGTAATAACATTGAGTTTACATTCATTTGTATATGAAACGCTAAAATAGGTTACTGTCACTTTAAGAGATCAACGAGCGGATCACAGTGTTCCGGTTCAGCGGACATTAACGAGAATCTCTCGGTTTCTTTAGCACACCCATGCTGTGAGATTAAAATGTATATTTATTGAAAGCGGAGTCGCTTCATCTTTGATGGACACACATTACACGGAGGAAACGATCCGTTTTAAGCTCAAGCACTTTTCCTCAAAACAAGGAGATTTTCCAGGTATTCCAGTTCTTAAATTTGTAAAAGCTAAATTAAGGGCCTTGTGTGACCCCTGTAAACAGTGTAGTGGTGGTAAAATCAAGCAATAGAGAGATTATGATTGTCCAGTCAATTAATTTATGTTCACATTGACCGAAAAAAATGTAGCAGATTTCAAAGTATCGAGTTTTGTCACAATATAGTTCGGAATGTTTTTGGTTCGCAATGTATCGAAATTTGATATATCGTCCCATCTCTAGAATAATCAACTTTTCTGGCCGGTTACGAGTGCTTACGCTGCAAAAATATCAGTTTTTATGTATAAAAATATATAGCTTTCCTGTAGAAATATTCTTAAATTAAGATAAATTCACGTGAGAATCAAACTGCATAAGATACTAAGACTTTTTTGGCATGTTTAAGCATAATCCACACTACGTTTATAATTTTTTCGCATTGTAAACATTAGAAATCATCCTATACCACATAAACGTCCACAGTATTATTAAATGATGCTCTGAAACCTCACAATGAACTGAACCACTAAAAAAAAAAGCCTTTATTGCAGATCTCTGGACATGTGAAACACTGTATCAATGTTTATTAACACATAAAAGTGCACATAACCCCAGTGACACTTGTTAGTGTGTCAAGGAACCCAACACGCATAAGACAACAATACACGCTGCATAAAAGAGCCAGACAGATGGGTCGACTGGACCATGACTGGACCATGACACAAAAAGCGAATTTAGAGAAGATACAGCTACTTTATATGAACTTGTTATTATAGAAGAACACAAAAGACATGCCCTTCTTTACTTGACGGAGGGTAAGATGGCGTGTTCAAGGTCTGGAGGGGGTAAACACATAAAGATGGTATAGAAATATATGTTTGCTTCTCGTCTGGGGTCGTAATGAAATGGAGGGGCGGCTCATCGGATCACAGCAGAGTAACAGTGAAATCTGTTTTATTCCTCACGGAGCGCTTTACTAAATTATACTTGCTGTAAATTTCCTTTTATATGTCCTCATAAAGCCAGATACACACGACTGGAGAAGTTGCAATTCTCAAAAAAGTTTTGCCTTCGACAATGTGTGTTCACAAACAAACCGTTGATTTTTAAAGAGGTTTTTATGGCAAAGACAAGCATGGAGGTCTGTTTTATTGGCTCAAATGAATTTAGTGGTGATGAAGACTTTCATAAACCTCATAGAACATCATAGAACATCATAGAACTTATAA
>JAVLUX010000018.1:1682500-1702500 GCA_032164185.1 Moxostoma hubbsi
CCAAAGTTAATAGCATATGTAAAATTTTTAGCAATTTAACATTTACAGCAACAGTTATCAGAGCATAAATGATACATTTGTATTTGATGACCTACAGAAATCATATTTCACTTTGTGATTCTTTTGAAACTCTTTTGAACTGTGGTATTAGTGCAACAAAATAAACTATACAATCACATTTCTGAGAATGAGAGCTTTCATTTGATATGTGACTTGCCTATGTTGGTGCTAGGTGAAAGACTTTTGTTTCTATAAATAATTCTAACCCATGACCTCTAGGGGGCGCAAATTTTATACGCGAATGATTTGTGGCCTTATTTAGTTATTTTAAATAACATAAATACAAAAGTGATGGATATCTATGAAAAGTTCAGATTATAAGCTTTCAAATGATACATCATATGCCTGACTTAAACATTTTAAGCATAATCTTTTTTTTCGCAATATAGCGCCCCCTTTTGGACCCGCCGGCAGGTGCATAGTGTTTAAGGGATTAAATGACTTTTGATCTAACGTTTCCTCAGATTATTTCCCCTAAAATAACCACAACATGTTTCTCGAGAGCACAAACAGGAGCAGCAGGTGTTTAGACTCGGCTGACAGAAAGGTATCTATATATTAACATTGACAGTTTAAAAGTAAAAAAATTAATAAAAATAGGAACATTCTTAAATAGTCGTAAAAAAAAAAAAAAAAAAAAATATTCTAAAGAACGTTTCGTGAATCTGGCCCCAGCTAACAAGCTTTTATCCCACGCCTAAAAAGAGACAATTCTATTAAAGACATAAAAGCAATATAACGTTTCTACAATGCATGAAACACTGCGGTGCTGATGTACATCTGTGAAAGTGATTCAGTCCAGTCTGAGTTTTGATTGGTCGCTGTAGCCAGAGCTCATCTGTACAGCAACAAAACCAAAAGTTCAGTTTGAGTGACATGAACATGATGAAAACTTCGGCTCGCTCACACTTAACGGACACTTTGTGAATTGGATGTAATATAACGCATGTATAATAATGAAGAGTTTAAGGAAAATAGGACAATCTCACTCAAAACACTGTCAAGAACACGTCCAGGATATATTTCACCACAAAAAAACAAAATGTGAAATAATATTTTTTTTAAATAAAATGAAGGCTAATTTTAGAACCAAATATATATATATATATATATATATATATATATATATATATATATATATATATATATATATATATATATATTGTATATATGGACCTAAAATTAAAAAGGCATTTAATTTAATTAATTAATGAATTTATTTATTTTGCACTCGTTATTCTGTGATAAAATACCAACTCTGAATATGTAAAATAAATAGTGTAAAATAAATAAATCAATAAAATAATGACAAAATGCAAAAATAAATAAATATTATATAATTATATATATATATATATATATATATATATATATATATATATATATATATATATATATATATATATATAAAAATACCAACTAAGAATATATACAATAAATAAATGAAATAATGACAAAATGCAAAAAATAAATATATGTATTTTGCTTTGTGTCATTATTTAATTTATTTATTTATTTTGCACTCTTTATTTTGTGATGAATTATATATATATATATATATATATATATATATATATATATATATATATATAATTCATCACAAAATAAAGAGTGCAAAATAAATAAATTCTTAGTATATATATATATTCTTATTGGTATTTTTTTTATATATATATATATATATAGTGATTATAATTACATTTTCATTATTCTTTTATTTTTTTAATTAAAATCACTAGGAATTAAAGATAGCACAATAAATACTATCATTACGCATAAATTACGATTTTAACAAAACACTATCGTCTGATACCAATATTCTGCCACTTGCCTTATTTTGTCATGAGATCACCGACTCACTGTTTTACTTGGGAAAGAATAACAGAAGTATAAAGATGCACAAAAGCTCTTTTACTGTTCTAACAGAACACACTTCCCAATATATATCATGTCCGGTCTCTCAGAAGTGGAGGTCTGCTGGTTTCAGTGTGTATTAGATGGTTTCTCTCATCAATAGGAAAGTGCCGCTTTCACTACCGTCACGTCCGTTTATCGTATTTTTTATTTTTATTCCACATTAATGTGAGAACTTGCTTGTATGTTCATTTATAAGTGACTTTGGATAAACGCGTCTGCTAAATGACTAAATGATTAACGTAAATATAGAAATCTAAATTAAATATGACACGTTCTTAGGCGCGCCAACCGTTGTAGATATTGAGGCTATTATTACGTTTGGATTGTGCATTTGAATTAACAATGTGTTTATAAATTGTGTTACCAATTATTTATAAATAAACCATCGTTTTTCTTTTTTACATCAGAGTTTTCATGCTTATTACCGATACGCCGGTTTTAATTCGGTCAATAATTGGCCGATAACATTTGGCAGCTGATACATCCATAATAAATACAATTTAAAATATATATTATTTATTTATTTACATGTTTAAGTAATCTGGGGAGAACAGGCTCTTATTAGCAATTTTGTCTATGCAAAACAAAACATTTTTAAACAAAATAAAAATAGGCTTAAAAATAGGACTCGTTTTTTTATTTTTTTTTTATTTTATTTTTAAAAATATATATTTTTTTTATGTATTCATTTTTTTTCCACATTTTTCTTCTCAGTGTGTTATGTTAGTTGTTGTTATTCCTTTAGTATTATTATTACGTAAAAGAGATCCAACTAATTTTAATTTACAGTATTGTTTTAATACACTGACATAATTTGTTTCATCTCAATAAACAAACTCTTAAAAAAAAAAAAAAAATAGGACTCGTTTTCTTATTTATTTCTATTTATTTCATTGTTAAACATGTCCTAGACAGTTCTCGACAGGGTTCCTTAAAAATGTCCAAATATACAGTACATAAACACTCTTAGTCGGCAATTCATATATGTTGAATTAATACTGATTCTCTGGCTACAACAAACAAACAAACAAATAAATAAATAAACGCATGTTTTCAGTAAAAGTCATTTAAAGTCTTTACGCTTTTGCTGGCCATAAGTGTCTGCAGAACTCTTGGATGGGTACACAAGTCAATATTTTAATTAACATTTAAACGACAATAACGAGTGCAACTTCTGAAAAGAAGGGCAAGAATGACAAGAGATTTAAGTAACACTGTTCAACCAAAGACCTCAAGAAATGATAATGAGAGCTTTGTGTCTTTGATGTCTGTTAGTTGTTCCAGGAAAATGGAGCGAAAATATTGATGACTCATGTTGCACTTATAAGCGTTTTCTAATTGATTTCCCAATCAAATGCTCTCAAGAATGACAATGTCCCTCCCTCATCACTGCAGGGACATATTTGACATTTATTGAATATGTCCCAATGAACTTTTCCAGCTCAACTTTTCTGTAGAGCCTGAAGCCAGAAACATCAAGGTCACGGGTTCGACTGCGGATCCAACGCAAGTCGCTTTGGATAAACTGCATAAATGTAAATATTGTCCAGAACTCTGTTGATTATAGACATTTATAGTCCATTTATGATTCAATTCTCTTTCAAACATCTGTAAGCATTTAACAGCAGATGTAGAGTACACATACAGTACATTATTCATCCCTCCGCGTGTTTTTCGCAGTAAGACACGGACCCTCGCCACATATTTACGACTGGTCTGTCTTCCTCTCCAGGAAAGAACACAGAATACCCCAGCAGACGTTTACTAGGTCATCTTACGACAGGATGTGCGTTAACGATGACATGGTAAACGCTATGATAAATGGCAAGACATCAAAGGCTTGTGTGACGGCCACATCAGACGATTGGTGCCGTGATGAGTCGTTGTTTAAGTCCTTTATGATCAGGCGAAAGACAAAAGAGCTCTGCGGTGTTTGCTGTCACACATGTAAAGCTCATGAAGGGACTTACGATTAATTGCACACAGGACACAATGCAGATAACGTCATTTCACTGCACTAAACTCTATTATTACTCTACAAAACAAGCAAGAAGGGTCAAGTGATTAGTAACATGTTTTTGTTGATACGACAAAGCAATCAAAAGTTACAACATTACAAATATAATTGATCATAGTGTCCAAAAACATCTCCAAACAAATAAAAGATAATAATTGTCCATAAGAACTAATTACACATGCAAACACAACAATGACTAAAGGTTTGCATAGCATGCAGACATGATTTTAGTCATGAGATTTCACAGAATGAGTTTCATTCTGTGTCATTTGAGTCATCATTGAGTCTGTGTCATGTATTTGGCACCATCTCCTGGTGGTCATATGTAACATTGTGCTTCATGTGGATTATCTAATGATCTATACATCTGATTATCTTGTGTGTGGCCTCGTTTGAAAGATAATCACTGACTCTAAATAAAAACGTCATCAACATAACTGACATAATTGTCAAAGACATATATTTAGCTGTTACTCGCTATATTTTTGTCTGGAGGTAAAACAAATCAGCTGGTTGTATTTTACTCTTTGAGAACTTTCCAACAACATATGAAACATGACTATTTGATCAATTTGATGTTTTTACTGATTACAATAATATGTGCAGTGCAATTTTTTTCTATAAATTATCAAAACAGAACAATTGTTATTTGTCTGCAAATTGCACTTGTTCAGTTTTGGTCATAATGTCCACATGCATTGGAAAGTACAGCTTCTAAACTTTCAAACGACATCTATTGTGTGTTAGTCAAGACTGCAGTTATTAATATTAATGGCCGGCCCATCCAAGCTTAAAGGGCGAAACATAACGCATTACAATATCGAACGCAACATTTGAACGAGTGACACATTGTGTCTTGTGATGTCATTGTAAATACATTTATGCCACATCTGTGAAGCATTAAAAATATATAAACACAAATAATATATATATATACACACACACATACAGTATATACACAGACACACACATCTACAGAAGATCAGTTGCAGTTATAATATATTTGTTTTAAAAATACTTATAGCAGGACATTTACTGCTGCACTCAACTCGTACTCTAAAATCCTAGAATCAGCCTGTTTTACAGTATTTTACAGTTGCTGAATTCTTCCTTTGCTCCTACTTCCTTTTAACAGCTTTTATACGTTCATCTTTCAATACCAGCACAACAAACCTTCACTAGCAAGAGACCCGAGATATCTGTAGTGCGCAAGTGTGGAGACTCCGGAGTGCTTATGGATAAGATCACTTCACGCGTTTCTCCATTTAAATATTACATTCCACTTACAGTGAAGGACAAAAACACTCAGACAGGAAGTCAGAAAGGAGAATTTTGGGAATGCGTGTCTGTGGCAGTAATTCCAATGTTCATCTCTCTTAAAAAGCCACTTTTCAACAGAGTATTTAATAAAGCACCCGCTGCTCAAAAACTTGTTTTTTTCCTCCTTTCTTGGCTTTTAGTATATTTGTTCATGTACATTTTTCTCCACATATTATTAGGCTATAACTCTGTGTTATAAAACTATTAATCTGATTTGACAGGAAAACTGTTCAAATGGAATTAGGACAAAATCTTTCCAGCAGTCAATTTGGTATTTCATTCAAAACACATGAATGAAATGTTTAACAGATTGTGGCAGGGCGGAGGGAGAGGCCGGGTCGTGATTCTGCCCCAAATCAGGCTGATCAAGCCCTCGAGAGGGATAAAGGTCGACTGGAGACAGCAGTTCAGGAGAGAGAGTTACAGACAGCTGTGTGTATGTGTGTGTGTGTGTGTGTGTGTGTGTCTGTGTGTGTGTCTTTTTGGTTATTAAGATATTATTTATATTGTTAAGCCAGTTCTCGCTTCCTCCTTTCCATTGAACTATGTTACACTGGTGCTGTGGAAGGAGGAAGGATGTCGTTTTCTGAAACACGGTGGGGTCAGAGAACCACCAACCACGAGCGGGGAGGGGCTCCTGGCCGACTGCCTGGAGTGGGAGGACCACTTCCAGGGGCAGGGAAGACCCCTTCCGTCCACCAAAAAAGCGGCGGGGCGTTCCGTCCGCTAGGGGCCGGTGGACTGCCTCCGATCCGCCGGAGAGATGTGGCTGTCGTCCACTAGAGGGTGGAGGAGTGGCCGAGGACCAAGCAACCCGGGAAGGAGGAGGAATGCCATCTGTCAGGGGCGGAGGAGACCCCTACCAGCTGCTGAAACTCGGCAGGGTCAGAGAACCACCGACCGCGAGCGGGGAGGGGCTCCTGGCGACCGCCTGGAGCAGGAAGACCACTTCCAGGGGTGGGGAAGACCCCTTCCGTCCACCGAAAACACGGTGGGGCATTCCGTCCACCATGGGCCGGTGGACTGCCTCCGATCTGCCTGGGGATATATGGCTGTCGTCCACTAGAGGGTGGAGGAGTGGCCGAGGACCAAGCAACCCGGGAAGGAGGAGGAATGCCATCTGCCGGAGGCAGAGGAGACCCCTGCCAGCTGCTGAAACTCGGCGGGGTCAGAGAACCACCGACCGCGAGTGGGGAGGGGCTCCTGGCGACTGCCTGGAGCAGGAGGACCACTTCCGTCCACCGAAATCGCGGCGGGGCGTGCTGTCCGCCAGGGGCCGGAGGACTGCCTCCGATCCGCCCGGGGAGGCGCAGCTGTCATCCACAAGAGGGTGGAGGAGTGGCCGAAGATCAAGCTATGGCGTATAGGAGAACCGGCGAGTAAATTATTTTTTTCTCTCTCTCCATCTCTCCTCTCTCTCGCCCACTGTGGCTCCATGTTTTTTATTTATCTCTACATCATTAAACAATCCTATCACTGACTTACAGTCCACTGTAATTCATTCTGCAGTCGAGCTGAGGTAAACTCGTTATATTAAATGCAAACATCACAGTGTGCGCCACTGATGTCTTTAGCCGCTCTGTCCAAATTGCATCGTGTCTAAGACTCCGTGTCAAGTTAAGAGGGGTTTTGAGACCCCTCTGTAATCCATTTTAGGGTCACAAACCAACCCGCTGAAAACCGCTGATTGAAACCACAAATGATTCCTCTACATAAATCTATCACTGATCTTATATCATCAGTTAAGCTTTCCCAGAGACCACAGACTCGTTCAATGACATCATGCAATCAGGAGTTGAACACGTCGTTCAACTAATGACAAAACTCATATCCACTTATGAGGGTGCACTAACTATACAGCCTGTTGACTCAAGGTGAATTTGAACATGAAGCAAAGTCCAAAGATCTGCTCTGGGTTCTTTCAGTGACTCATTATTTGAGGAGAACTGTATGAACCACACAAAGCATCATGCATCAAGCTAAAAATAGACACAAAACGGGCCTGTTTGTTGGCCTATTTGACAACACTATGTAACACAATTTTTGGTCAGAAACAGATTTAGAAGATTTAGAAGTGAGTAGTTTTTCGAGATCGCTTTCACAAATCAGCCCCCAAATGTAGTCTCCCATCAAGTTCTTGTTATAATGTTTTGGTAGGGGCGTTCTTGCTCCTCCGAATATGCTCCCATGTTCTCCTTGAATTTATCAAGATGAGCGTCAAGGATAAGGACTTTGAGGGACGTCCTACAGCCCATGAACTACCAGGAATGCTCTGGTAGTTCTTCACCAGAGACTCAACCAGCTCCACAGAGTTTTCGGCCTTGTGATTGCCCAGGAAGCCCTGAACCACTGCGACAAAACTGTTCCAAGCCACTTTCTCTTTACTAGTGAGCTTCTTGGGGAATAAATTGCACTCCAGGATGTTCTTTATCTGTGGTCCGGCGAAGACACCGGCTTTGACCGTTGACCTCAGACAGCTTAGGGAAGAAGTCTTGAAGGTACTTGAAGGCTGCTGACTCTTTATCTAAAGCTCTAACTAATTTGTTTCATAATGCCCAATTTGATGAGCAGTGGTGGCATCAGCACCTTCCGGGAGTCCATCAGTGGTTCCCACTTGACATTGTTCCTCCCCATGGAGAACTCTGTATGCTGTGGCCAGTCCCGCCTGTGGTAGTGCGCCTTGCTGTCCCTGCTCTCCCAAAGGCAAAGATAGCTGGAAACTTGGTAAAACCACCTTGGAGACCCATCAGGAATGTCACCATTTTTAAGTCTCCTATGACCTTCCAGCCGTACTCATCATACTTCAAGGCATCCAGCAAGGTCTTGATATGTATCCACTTTAGGCAGCTGGCACTAAACTGAACTGGGGTGCTTAAGGACCCTGTATATATACTACTATTTATATCACTGGAAAGTTCTGGAAAGTACTAGAAGTTACTCCAAATTTACTCAGAACTGAATCTATCTGGAATGTTCTGGAAAATAGGTACATTAAAAAATATCACTGTCCTGGTCACAAAAGAAAAGTCTGTGGGGAATAATATCCATTTTCTTTACTTGCATAAGCAATTAGGAAATAACACTTACTACCCAGGAAGCAAAAAAATTAATAAAATAAAAAAATTGTTACACGGTGCAATTGGGTTTTTGGGGAGGGGCTCGCTGCCGACCGCCTGGAGTGGGAGAACCGCTGCCAGGGGCGGGGGAGACCTCTTCTGTTCCCTGAGAACACGGTGGGGCGTTCCGTCCGCCAGGGGCTGGAGGATTGCCTCCGATCCGCCCGGGGAGGTGTGGGTGTCATCCGTTAGAGGGTGGAGGAGTGGCCGAGGACCAAGCTATGGCGTATCACCTCTCTCTCTCCCACTGCCGCTACATGTTGGCTTTTTCCCTCTCTTTTAAATTTTCCCAGATTCAGGAAGGCGGGGATGACCTGCCAGCAGATGGGGCTTAGGGAGAAAGTGCTCCCGGCCTGAGAGAATGAGGGAGGAATGTGACCGGCGGAGGTTGGGGCCGGGTTGTGATTCCACACACCCAGTCCCTTATCAGGCTAATTAAGCTTCCGAGAGGGATAAAGGTGACTGCGGAAGGTGGTGCGACAGAGAGAGAGATAGTTTACGTGCAGCTGTGTGTGTTGTGTCTTAAGTTTTTTGTTAAAATATGATTTATATTGTCAAGCCGGTTCTCGCCGCCTCCTTTCCCTTACACCCCTTTACAAAGAGCAACAATATCTGCAGTATCGCACAGCTTCAATAGTAAGCTAAGCAGAAATGTTCTACTCATCGTTTTCACTAATCAATACCGCTTCATCATACATAAATCAAGTGTTAACAGACTAGCCGTCAGAATGAAAGAAAGATGGAATCTGTGAAATGTTATCAGAAATACAAATGCTTAAGGAATCTCGAAGATGGAGAGGGAACGCTAGTAGACGTGAAATTCAAATATGATTTTGTTTAACACATCTAGTGATTTCTTGCCTCTTTCTGCCACTGCAGGAGAGCTGCTAAACGCTGTCTATGTTTTCAGTTCATGTAAAATCCATTTCCTCTGCTCATATCAGAGAGGTTTTCCCTCCATCTCTCTGCAGCTCCACTCTCATTCATCTTCACCCACTGAAGGAAACACGAACGCCCGGAAAAACGCCTGCGGATGAGTTTAACGGGACGGCATCGGGCCTTCAGAGAGTGGACTGCGGGGCTACTCGAGGGAACAAGAAGTAATGAACATTTATAAACCGATGCAAACAAGAATGTTTCGTCTCATATTCTTCACAGCAGAGATCTGAATGTCTTGGAAGGAAATACAGCGAAATGTTATTATGATCGCTGAGAACGACTGACCAGTGAGCAACAATGAAAATAGTCCATAAAACCTCTCTGATATGATTTGATACCACAAAATATTTGCTTTTAAAATGGCCTGTTTTATTAAGGGCATCTATAACACACAGCATGCTGGAAATGAAAAGACTGGCCGGTCACGGTGGGTGATTTTATTATTACTGACCGTTAAAGGCCAGAGCTACATGCCAACAGAAATACTGTGAATAGACACAACCACCCAGAAGAAAGGAAAAATATCTTGAAGAAATGGAAATGCTGATGGAGTCAATTAAAATCCTACCTGGCAATCTACAATGACCTAGACCTGAACCTCCAAAGACACAAAGAACAAGAACATTACTCGATGAAGGCAGCAAGTGTGAATCTCATCTTTGATGGACACACACTGCACGGAAAAAAGCACATTTAAGCACTTTCCAACAAAACAAGGTGATTTTCCAGATATTCCAGTACTTAAATGTCTAAAAGCTAAAGGACCTTGTGCGAACCCTGTAATAGTGTAAAAACAACAACATTTTGATGTTTCAAATCAAATCAAATCAAATCACTTTATTGTCACACTACTGTGTACACGAGTGCAACAGCAGGTGAAATTCTTGTGTGCAGTTCCGAGTAACATTGCAGTCATGACAGTGACGACATAAACCACTTTACAATAAACAACATATTACACAAAACAATTTACATAACAAACTTACACAACAATTTACATAACAAATGTACACATACCTACACAACAATTTACATAACAAATGTACACAATACACACAATGTAGAATACACACACTAGATACGGGTATAAATATATATATATACACTAACTGAATTGGGAAAATATATTGACAGAGTGATGATTAATAAAGTGCAGTGCTGATTGTTGATCGTGAGAGATCATGTGTTCAAAAGTCTTATTGCTTGTGGGAAGAAGCTGTCATGTAGTCGGGTGGTGTGGGTCCTGATGCTGCGATACCGCCTGCCTGATGGCAGCAGTGAGAGCAGCCCATGACTCGGGTGACTGGAGTCTCTGATAATCCTCCGAGCTTTCTTCACACACCGTCTGTTATATATATCCTGGAGGGAGGGAAGCTCACCTCCGATGATGTTTCTGGCAGTTCGCACCACCCTTTGCAGGTCTTTGCGGTTGTGGGCGGTGCTATTGCCGTACCAGGCGGTGATGCAGCCAGTCAGGATGCTCTCTACAGTGCTGGTGTAGAACCGTGTGAGGATGTGTTGGTTCATTCCAAACTTCCTCAGCCGTCTCAGGAAGAAGAGGCGCTGGTGAGCCTTCTTCACAACGGCCTCAGTGTGGACGGACCATGTGAGTTCCTCAGTAATGTGGACACCGAGGAACTTGAAGCTGCTGACTCTCTCCACCGGTGCTCCATTAATGGTGATGGGGCTGTGTTCTCTGTCTTTCTTCCTGAAGTCCACCACAAGCTCCTTGGTTTTACTGACGTTGAGGGAGAGGTTGTGCTCCTGACACCAGCGTGTCAGAGTGTGCACCTCCTCTCTGTAGGCCATTTCATCATTGTCAGTGATCAGACCTACAACCGTCGTATCGTCAGCAAACTTAATGATGGCATTGGAGCTATGTGTCGCCACACAGTCATGTGTGTAAAGGGAATACAGGAGTGGGTTGAGAACACAGCCCTGCGGGGCTCCAGTGTTGAGGGTCAGTGATGAGGAGATGTTGCTGCCCATTCTAACCACCTGACGTCTGCCTGACAGGAAATCCAGGATCCAGCTGCACAGCGAGCTGTTTAAGCCCAGAGCCCGGAGTTTCACATCAAGCTTGGAGGGCACTATGGTGTTAAATGCTGAACTGTAGTCTACAAACAGCATTCTCACATATGTGTTCCTTTTTTCCAGGTGGGAAAGAGCAGTGTGTATTGTAGATGCAATGGCATCATCAGTGGAGCGGTTGTTGCGGTAGGCAAACTGCAATGGGTCCAAAGAGGTGGGCAGAACAGAGGAGATGTGATCTCTGATCAACCTCTCGAAGCATTTGCTGATGATGGGGGTGAGGGCAACAGGACGCCAGTCATTTAAGCAGGTGATTTTGGCTTGCTTCGGTACAGGCACAATAGTTGATGTTTTGAAGCATGTGGGGACTACAGACAGGGAGAGGGAAAGGTTGAAAATGTCCGTAAAAACACCAGCCAGTTGGTTCGCGCATGCTCTGATGACGCGGCCCGGAATGCCGTCATGGGTCATCTAATTTATGATCACACACACGGAAAGTAGTGTTGCAATTTTCGAAAGATCGAATTTTGCCTCGATCTTGATATTTTGAAATTATATATATTGTCCCATCCCTATCAAATCAATAATAAATAAGGGGGATTTGCAAAGAAATTGCTTTTGCTTTTTGTTTGGTACTGCCCGAATAAGCTGTATGACATCACAGATATATTCCACAAGCCAAAAACATAACCGAAATAAAACACTCAATGAGGCTCAGGTCCAGTTTTGCCAAACGGGACAATGGAGGGACCCATGAACTATCAGAAAATGCTGCAAACAGTCATTAGCTGGCTTTCCCTTTACATACTTTTATGCAAATTGTGGGATTTCGTATAAAACAATGCTGCATGAAAACACCAAGATCTTTAAAATGTGCATAAAAAGAAAATTCACGGAAAACATGCACATAAACAACAATAAAAACACATTTACAGAATACAGTCCTATAGAATTTACATTGTAAACTTACGAGCACAACTGTACATGAGATAAAGAAAATTCAGTTTAATGACTTTGTTCCACTGACATCTGAAATACAGCAAAATCATGTGCATTATATAGCTGTGTTATAACACCAACATCCCATAATTCATCATATTTTAAATGTTGGATGGGTAAAAATCAATAATAATGATTGATAGCCACGAACATACTGTCAGTAATGCATCATATATTAATGAAAGGAAAAACAATCAATTAGATTGAATTTACTTAATTATTTTACATGTAATAAAAAATAAGTTTAGATAATCATCATCATACAGAAATCTGATATATGGAAAGTATAGACATATACGGTGTAATATGTATGTTCATATATGATTTTCACTAACTAAAAACATTTTAGCGCATCAAAATAAAGCTGATGGAAACGCAGAGTCGACATAACATTTTTACTTTTAACTCCAACGCATAAACTGTGTCGATACTTCAAAAGTTGCGAAAAACTGGTTTGGTCGAGAAAACCTGTTAATCATGACGATGATATACATCCTTAAAAGCCAATTTATTGTACGTGAATATGGATTGATCTTAACGGCATATAGATTCGATACTGCAAACATGACAGTTCCAGGAGTGCCAACACAAATCTCTCGTATCATGCACCGGTCATCGACAAGTACAAGGAGAACAAATGAATGGCCACTGTATGTGATTCATTTAATCGCGGTAGACAACCGTTTATTTATTAAAGTTGCTTTTCCAAACCATTCAAAATAATAGATGGCAGTCACAGAATTAGCCCACAATAAAAAAAAAACATAATTTCTGTGCACAAAGATGTTTTAAATTAAAAATAAATACACAATATTTGTAGAAAAGCGTCAGTGCTTTTTTTTTTTTTTTTTTTTTTTTTACACTTACAGCCCAATTCTATAAAAAATATTGAATAAAAATGCTGGCAAAATACCCTGTATTAAATTAAATAACCAAGTGAAAAAAATTATTAAATAAAAAAATTCAATTTCCAAACGAAAAAAAAAAAATATTTTTAGGCCTATATATGCCTTTTCTTTACACAAACTTAAATAAGCCATACCCTGTTCTGTAAACAAAATAATAATAATAATAAATTACAATAAATAAATAAAAGTTGAGTGAATGACGTTCTCAGAATGTTCTAGACTTTTCTCAAGACTATAAACTATCTGAACTATTTGTCCAATGCCGAGTTCACTTTCAGAAAACCAGCTTTTGAACATTTTTAAATATTTTAAATCGAACCCTCTTTACCTCGGATCACATTTACTGCTGCTTCAGAAAATGTAAATTTGCATTATGATGCTAAAATAAATTTGAGATAATGATCAAGTTCAGCAGCTTGAACAGGGTCATGATGATCCGCTTTTGGGTCGTAACCGATGGCAACCAGCGATAGCCGCAACATCAGGACCGATATTACAGTCCAATCAGAAGGGCAACTGCTCCATATTGCAATTCATCGTCTTCTGATGCTTTTATTTGTTAATTAAAATGACAGTAAACTGACTAATTTCGATGAATTGTCTCAATAATCTCCCCATTTTACCCAAACTTCAGAGGAAAAATGTAGTGACATCTAGGAGGCGATTTAGCGATAAACACACATTTCTGAATGGAAACGGCCGAAGGGCAGACTTCTGTTGTGCTAAGCCAAAACGTAAGCGACAAAGTGTTTTTTTAGGCATGACATCATCACGCACACCATTTTTATCCATAAAAGCCCATTTGAATGAAAAACGAACAGAAGACGACAAATTTAAAGCTAAGTTGCATTTAACATCCAGTCTCTCAAAGACGTCACGGAGCATGACACTAATCAAGACGCTTGTAACAAACACAAGCTTATTCAAAAATCTGACAACGTAAGGAACTCGCGATTACGTGACACTTATTATTCTCCCAATGCGCTGTAAGTCCTCGTGGCGGCGTAGTGACTCGCCTCAATCCGGGTGGTGGAGGACGAATCTCAGTTGCCTCCGCGTCTGAGACCGTTAATCCGTGCATATTATCACGTGACTTGTTGAGGAGCGTGTTACCATGGAGACGTAGCACGTGTGGAGGCTTCACGCTATTCTCCGCAGCATCCACGCACAACTCACCACACGCCCCACCGAGAGCGAGAACCACATTATAGTGACCACGAGGAGGTTACCCCATGTGACTCTACCCTCCCTAGCAACCGGGCCAATTTGGTTGCTAAGGAGACCTGAATGGAGTCACATTATAGCAACCACGAGGAGGTTACCCCATGTGACTCTACCGTCCCTAGCAACCGGGCCAATTTGGTTGCTAAGGAGACCTGACTGGAGTCACATTATAGCGACCACGAGGAGGTTACCCCATGTGACTCTACCCTCCCTAGCAACCGGGCCAATTTGGTTGCTAAGGAGACCTGATTGGAGTCACATTATAGCGACCACGAGGAGGTTACCCCATGTGACTCTACCCTCCCTAGCAACCAGGCCAATTTGGTTGCTAAGGAGACCTGACTGGAGTCACATTATAGCGACCACGATTCAAACTCACGACTCCAGGTGTGTTAGTCAGCGTCAATATTCGCTGAGGTACCCAGAGCCCATAAAAGCTATCCTTAAAGTTAATTTATTACAGAGTTCTACTTTTTATTGTCAGAGTCAGACATTTATCATTTAAAAGACACTTTTGTTGAATCCTTGAATGAGTTTGAGCGAATCGTAATAAGCAATAAGGATGATGCTTGACTTTAGCAAACACTACTAATGGCAATAAATGAAGCAAAATTGAAGTTTCACAAATGTCAAAGTATTTTTCAGTCCTGTCAGCTTCAGATAAAACAGCAGCACTTTATATTAGCACAACCTACAAGACTTCTGAGACCAGAAAAGAAAGAGCTGTCAGCTGAAATGAGGCGCTGTAAAACGACCCTCTAAAAGCTCAGAAGAATTCGAGCAATTCAAATGTGCACGAGGAAAAACCTCTCGCACACAAAACCCCCCAAAATGCATTAGTCCCAGAGCAATTAACTCTCCATATTTCCCATCAACAAAGCCACAAATAGAGTTCTGCTGATAAGAGAGAACCACAGAATAAACACGTTCATTTCCTTTTTTAGAGCAAAGAAAAAATGAATATCACATCCCGCTAAATCTGTGCGCTCACAAAACCGATGCCCAGGAAAAACACTGTCATGATTTGTGTTGCATTGCAGTGCGTTATCTTCAAATATGATTATCTGCCTCTTAACTTAGAGTAAATGAAACCTCTGATTAATAGGAGCATAAATCAAATCTAGATTCTGAAGTATTTAATAGTTCTCTTTGTGGTTCATCTGCTGTTGAGCATAAAGGACTCCAAAGATTAGTGAATATAATCGGCACAATCCCATTATCTACAGCTGTGAAATAATGTTTGGAAAATAAGTTATCCGCCCACAACTGAAACTGTGAGCTTCATGAACAAGCACATCATCTACTCGCGCCTCAGACGGCACGGCCCACGGATCGACTGATGCATACTGCACACAAACAGTGCAACAGCTGTTTAAAAACTAAACAAAAGCTCTTTTCAATTGTACAATTTTTGAGCGAGTGGCCCAAAACGGCAATTAAAATAAAGAGCATCTATTATGATTTTTGAAATATCACCATTCATGTTGTGTTAATGACTCCCAAAAGAAAGAACCGATTCTGAACACATGAAACGAGTCGTTAGTAATTCCAGATTTACTTCCTGTACTAACCCATGTCATTTGGAAACACAAAACCCGCCTCTGGTCTTCATTGGCTGCTTGTGAACAGCTTTGACCCGCCCTCAAACACTGCACTAAGCTGTAGACCAATCAGAGCAAAGTATGCTCTCTGAAAGGAGGAGTTTAGAATGAATGCTTTAGAACGGACCAATCAGAGCAGAGTATGCTCTCTGAAAGGAGGAGTTTAGAATGAACGCTTTAGAATGGACCAATCAGAGCAGAGTAGGCTCTCTGAAAGGAGGAGTTTAGAATGAACGCTTTAGAATGGACCAATCAGAGCAGAGTAGGCTCTCTGAAAGGAGGAGTTTAGAATGAACGCTTTAGAATGGACCAATCAGAGCAGAGTATGCTCTGTGAAAGGAGGAGTTTAGAATGAACACTTTAGAATGGACCAATCAGAGCAGAGTATGCTCTGTGAAAGGAGGAGTTTAGAATTAATCCTTTAGAACGGATCATTGAACGAGTTGTTTTTGACACTGGGGGAAAAAGGTTAAAAAGGTTTTCCAGAAACCTTTTACCTCATCGGGATTGTTATCGTGCTATAAAAGTACTATTATCATAATATAAGGTTTTGGTCAGTTCGTCCACCCTTAAACAAAACGGTGTTGAATTTTTCCTTGCACAGGATTAAGGTTGATAATTGCATCTTTTTAAAGTCATTTTTTAAGACCGCCTGTGGTCTTTATATCTCAGACACTCTGTTATATTGGTCACTTTTTTAACATTGTACACTAAAGCCAGCAGAGAGGTGTGAAAATCATCACGTATATTGAAAAAATGATGCATTTGAAGGTCCAGGATTTCTACCTTTAGGAATGATTGAGCTGGATTGGAAAATAATCATTGCATGCTGTCAGACAGACAGAATAAACCCCACAGACTATTACATGAAATAAAACATGAAATGCCAAACAAATCCACTGCATTTATTATTTTGACCATTGCTGTGCCATTAAATGCAATATGATTGAATTATAGTGGAAGCTACACTGCTGACATCTAAAGGCTAACAAAAGGCATGCATTTTAAATGTCAATATATGCATATATATATATATATATATAGGAAGTTTGGAATGAACCAACACATCCTCACACGGTTCTACACCAGCACTGTAGAGAGCATCCTGACTGGCTGCATCACCGCCTGGTACGGCAATAGCACCGCCCACAACCGCAAAGACCTGCAAAGGGTGGTGCGAACGGCCAGAAACATCATCGGAGGTGAGCTTCCCTCCCTCCAGGATATATATAACAGACGGTGTGTGAATAAAGCTCGGAGGATTATCAGAGACTCCAGTCACCCGAGTCATGGGCTGCTCTCACTGCTTCCATCAGGCAGGCGGTATCGCAGCATCAGGACCCACACCACCCGACTACATGACAGCTTCTTCCCACAAGCAATAAGACTTTTGAACACATGATCTCTCACGATCAACAATCAGCACTGCACTTTATTAATCATCACTCTGTCAATATATTCTCCCAATTCAGTTAGTGTATGTATATATATATATATATTTATACCCGTATCTAGTGTGTGTGTATTCTACATTGTGTGTATTGTGTACATTTGTTATGTAAATTGTTGTGTAAGTTTGTTATGTAAATTGTTTTGTGTAATATGTTGTTTATTGTAAAGTGGTTTATGTCTCGTCACTGTCATGACTGCAATGTTACTCGGAACTGCACACAAGACTTTCACCTACTGTTGCACTCGTGTACACAGTAGTGTGACAATAAAGTGATTTGATTTGATTTGATTGCACTACACATTTATTTCATCAACATTTAGAAGTACAGTTACATACAGACATGAACTACAAGCCACAAGTCTTAAATACAAGACTCATCCTCCTTTCATTTTGGATAATAATGGAATAAATATTTGATACACAATGATACACTGCCAAATCGTGAGTCAAGGTGTAACAGATGGGTAATTATGATGTCACAGCTCTGTAACACAAATGAAGCTCTTCTAGTGTTAGGGCTCGGTTGAGAGACTGATATGAGGAGCAGGTGTCCACTGTATCAACACTAACATCTCACAAACACACAGAAGAGCCAGTGACTGAATATAGATTGTGTTTTTAAGTGGCACTTCTTAGACTTCTGACTTCTAATTATTGATGTGTTTGACACTTTTCAATCAAATATACGAAAGCCATTAATAGCGGCGCCGAAAGTACATGCATCGCTAGCGGCACCAAAAGGACACGCTTCACTAGCGGCACCAAAAGGACACGCATCTCTAGCGGCACCAAAAGGACACGCTTCACTAGCGGCACCAAAAGGACACGCTTCACTAGCGGCACCAAAAGGACACGCTTCACTAGCGGCACCAAAAGGACACGCATCTCTAGCGGCACCAAAAGGACACGCATCTCTAGCGGCACCAAAAGGACACGCTTCACTAGCGGCACCAATAGGACACGCTTCGCTAGCGGCACCAAAAGGACACGCTTCGCTAGTGGCACCAAAAGGACACGCTTCACTAGCGGCACCAATAGGACACGCTTCGCTAGCGGCACCAAAAGGACACGCTTCGCTAGTGGCACCAAAAGGACACGCTTCGCTAGCGGACACGCTTCGCTAGCGGCACCAAAAGGACACGCTTCACTAGCGGCACCAAAAGGACACGCATCTCTAGCGGCACCAAAAGGACACGAATCACTAGCGGCACCAAAAGGACACGAATCACTAGCGGCACCAAAAGGACACGCATCACTAGCGGCACCAAAAGGACACGCATCACTAGCGGCACCAAAAGGACACGAATCACTAGCGGCACCAAAAGGACACGCATCACTAGTGGCACCAAAAGGACACGCATCACTAGCGGCACCAAAAGGACACGCTTCACTAGCGGCACCAAAAGGACATGCATCACTAGTGGCACCAAAAGGACACGCATCACTAGTGGCACCAAAAGGACACGCATCACTAGCGGCACCAAAAGGACACGAATCACTAGCGGCACCAAAAGGACACGCTTCACTAGCGGCACCAAAAGGACACGCATCACTAGCGGCACCAAAAGGACACGCTTCACTAGCGGCACCAAAAGGACACGAATCACTAGCGGCACCAAAAGGACACGAATCACTAGCGGCACCAAAAGGACACGCATCACTAGCGGCACCAAAAGGACACGCATCACTAGCGGCACCAAAAGGACACGAATCACTAGTGGCACCAAAAGGACACGCATCACTAGTGGCACCAAAAGGACACGCATCACTAGTGGCACCAAAAGGACACGCATCACTAGCGGCACCAAAAGGACACGCATCACTAGTGGCACCAAAAGGACACGCATCACTAGTGGCACCAAAAGGACACGCTTCACTAGCGGCACCAAAAGGACACGCTTCACTAGCGGCACCAAAAGGACACGCATCACTAGTGGCACCAAAAGGACACGCATCACTAGTGGCACCAAAAGGACACGCATCACTAGCGGCACCAAAATGCATGTAAAGATTCAAATGCATTGTGTGAGAAACTATAAACTGACACTATGTTGCATCTTATAATTATTACTGAATGAAAACAAAATCTAGTTGGTTTGAGGTTAAGATTTACCCAAGCATGACTAACACAAAATGTTAACCGAAACAAACTCAAGCGGCCAACATTTCTCTAGGAGGAAAGAAAGAGAATATTCTTTGCAAAGAAAAACACACTTCTCTTTCTCTGGCTCAAATACTTTTACATAATGTCGCTTAAAGTTTCCCTCTGAACTTTCTGCCTTCATTAAGACTGTATGAGATGGCCATTAAAATCTTTCCTGTAACTGATTTGTTGTCCAACGAAAGCTTGCGATTTTATGGGCAGTAAAATACTGTTTCGGCCAAAATATAAACATCGCAGCCAATCATCGTAGA
>JAVLUX010000018.1:1707500-1710000 GCA_032164185.1 Moxostoma hubbsi
TTTAATGCATTATACTCTAACGGCCGTTTCACATCGCAAGCATGTTTTTTCGGCATCCATAATAACAGATTTGAGCATTCACAGCAGAAGCGTCAGAACGTCGTGTGAGCGTTGCGTGAGCGTTTTGTGAGCGTTGTGCGAGCGTCGCGTGAGCTGCAGTGCCGCGGGGTGTTTCGGCTCCGAGTCTATTTTGGCAGCGCTGCTCAAGCTCAATTAAAGTGACAGCACACTGATGATGGACACCGAAAGTGCATAATGCACAGAATAATCACATATTAGTAGTCTAGCGTGCTTTTATATGAATTAGAGCTTGTCAGAAAGTTTTAAAAAAACGAGAAAAAAAATATATATTTCCATGAGATTTACTCGTTTATCTAAAGAGTTACAGAGCTTAAGCAGAAGTACGGTTTATCATTTAAAACTTGAGTAAACTACAACTTATGAGCCTGAAAATATGAGATAAAAGCGGTCTATTCTGTACTATAAAAGCCAGCATTACCCAATCACAGCCGAGTTTGCGTTCCCTTGTAAACACTTTTCATAAGGATTCATCCTCTAAGGAATCTTTTTGGTTTGAGGAAAGTTATGAACACTTAAACGTTTTTGCTGGCGTTTCAATGGCTGAATTTAACTATGTATAACTACTTATTTATTGACTATTTTATAAAGCTGACTGATTGAGCCAAACACGGTGATCACCTTCTTTTGTTGAGCAAAACAACATTTAAAGGCTCCATAGGTCACAATTACACATATGCACTTTTATCAGTGTGCCATAGTTAATCTCATTTTAGCCATAAACGGAACATCAACAAGTAACTTTAAGCAAGAACTTTCACAGTGCAGAAATAAATCACAGAGCCACTGCTGTGACTTTGTAAAAACACTGCCAGTGTGCAAACACTCATGACTCTGCAGCTGTAGTTGCGAAATAGTTACGATGCAGTTGCGAAGTAGTTACGATGCATTTGCGAAGTACTTAGTGTAGTTACGATGTCGTTACGATGTCGTTGCAAAGTAGTTACGATGTTGTTGTGAGGCAGTTGCGAAGTAGTTACGATGCAGTTGTGAAGTAGTTACGATGCAGTTGCGAAGTAGTTGCGAAGTAGTTGCGATGCAGTTGCGAAGAAGTTACGATGCAGTTGCGAAGTAGTTGCGATGCAGTTGCGAAGAAGTTACGATGCAGTTGCGAAGTAGTTGCGATGCAGTTGCGAAGAAGTTCCGATGCAGTTGCGAAGTTGTTACGATGCATTTGCGAAGTAGTTGCGATGCAGTTGCGAAGAAGTTACGATGCAGTTGCGAAGAAGTTACGATGCATTTGCGAAGTAGTTACGATGCATTTGCGAAGTACTTAGTGTAGTTACGATGTCGTTACGATGTCGTTGCAAAGTAGTTACGATGTTGTTGTGAGGCAGTTGCGAAGTAGTTACGATGCAGTTGCAAAGTAGTTACGATGCATTTGCGAAGTACTTAGTGTAGTTACGATGTCGTTACGATGTCGTTGCAAAGTAGTTACGATGTTGTTGTGAGGCAGTTGCGAAGTAGTTACGATGCAGTTGCGAAGTAGTTACGATGCAGTTGCGAAGTACTTAGTGTAGTTACGATGTCGTTCGATGTCGTTGCAAAGTAGTTACGATGTTGTTGTGAGGCAGTTGCGAAGTAGTTACGATGCAGTTGCGAAGTAGTTACGATGCAGTTGCGAAGTACTTAGTGTAGTTACGATGTCGTTCGATGTCGTTGCAAAGTAGTTACGATGTTGTTGTGAGGCAGTTGCGAAGTAGTTACGATGCAGTTGCGAAGTAGTTACGATGCAGTTGCAAAGTAGTTACGATGCAGTTGCGATGCAGTTGCGAAGTAGTTACGATGCAGTTGCGAAGTACTTAGTGTAGTTACGATGTCGTTACGATGTCGTTGCAAAGTAGTTACGATGTTGTTGTGAGGCAGTTGCGAAGTAGTTACGATGCAGTTGCAAAGTAGTTACGATGCATTTGCGAAGTACTTAGTGTAGTTACGATGTCGTTACGATGTCGTTGCAAAGTAGTTACGATGTTGTTGTGAGGCAGTTGCGAAGTAGTTACGATGCAGTTGCGAAGTAGTTACGATGCAGTTGCGAAGTACTTAGTGTAGTTACGATGTCGTTACGATGTCGTTGCAAAGTAGTTACGATGTTGTTGTGAGGCAGTTGCGAAGTAGTTACGATGCAGTTGCGAAGTAGTTACGATGCAGTTGCAAAGTAGTTACGATGCAGTTGCGAAGTAGTTACGATGCAGTTGCGAAGTACTTAGTGTAGTTACGATGTCGTTACGATGTCGTTGCAAAGTAGTTACGATATTGTTGTGAGGCAGTTGCGAAGTAGTTGCGATGCAGTTGCGAAGTAGTTGCGATGCAGTTGCGAAGTAGTTACGATGCAGTTGCGAAGAAGTTACGATGCAGTTGCGAAGTAGTTACGATGCATTTGCGAAGTAGTTACGATGCATTTGCGAAGTACTTAGTGTAGTTA